>SNQJ01S0172348.1:0-20442 GCA_010110895.2 Picea sitchensis
GCCCATATGTAGTAGTGGTGCATGCTTAAGAGCATCAAAATATTGTTGAGCAGTGTCATCCTAGATGAAAGGAGCTTCTTTCTGCAACAATCTCATGAATCCTTTAGTAATCTCAGCGTAGTTACAAATGAAACAAAGAAGAAAGTTTGCTTTCCCTTACAAACTTTGGAGTTGTCTCAGATTATTAGGTGGAGGTAAAGCAAGAATAGATTTGATTTTTAAGGGATCCACCCGAATCCCATCTTTGGAGACCATGAAACCGAGGAGTCGTCTTGATTCGAAAACAAAGATACACTTATGTGGGTTCAAATGAATACGGTAGAACTGACATCGAAGAAAAATAGCCCGTAGATGACCCATATGATCTTATCGACTGGATGAGTGGGCAGGTAAATCATTGAGGTAAGGTTCCACAATATGCTTGATATCGTGGAAAGCGTATAACATGGCCCTCTGGAAAGTAGCACCAACATTTTTTAGGCCAAACGGTAGCTTCCGATAAGAGAAAGTTCCCCACGGGAAGATGAAGGCCATATTATGCTGATCAGCGGGTAAAATCTCAATATGGTTGTACCCTGAAAATCCATCCATGAAAGAGAAAATTACGCTACCAACGCAATTATCAATAATCTGATCGATGAAGGGCATAGGGTAATTGTCCTTCAGACAAGCCTTATTGAGATCCCTATAGTCAACACACACATGAATGGTCCCTTGTTTTTTAGTGACCGGAACGAGGTTAGAAACCCATTCCGTCAAGGGGACATGATAGAGGAAGCCAGATTTCAAATGTTTCTCAACTTCTACCTTTATAGCCGCAGTTTTCTTGGGATGAATCGGGCGGATTTTCTGTCGAACATGTTTCACACCTGGGTAAGTTTTGATTTCATGCACAACAATCGACGGGTTGATCCCTGACATTTCCTCGTAGCTCCAAGCGAAGACATCACATAATTCTTTAAATAAAGCGGTATAAAAGACCACTTCCTCGGGAGTGAAATTAGCACCGAGATTAACGTTTTCCACAATGTATTCTTTGATCGAAATATCAATAACGACCGTAGTAGAAACGTTGCCTAAATTTCCCTCAGAAAGAGTATCTTGTGTGAGGATGGGAGATTGCAAAAAATCGAAAACATCAGGAGGGAAGACAAAGTGTATGTTTTCTTGAATTTCTTCAAGAGGTGGAAGAAAAGAGGATCGATGATGGCTATCATCCCAAGGTACGTCGTCAATGCTAAGCATTTCCATTATACATTCTTCAGAAGGAAAAATTTTGGAAATGTAGTCGATCACAGACGATAAGGAATTTAACCACGATGGCATCGACTAGGTATTGGGTGCCAATAGATGTTGGTCATCCGAGGAGGGAGAGGCATATTGAATAGAAACATATGTGGCATCGACTGGAATAAGTGGCATGGTGTCACCTAGTACATCTAATTTCAGAGGACTAGGAACAATCCAAGGGTCAGATGATTCCAAAGATTGATAAGTCGTAGTCAAAATCATATTGACGGTGGAAATATGATGTGTGGTAGGTGGAAGTGGTGTAGGGAAGGTACCCATAAGGCTAGAATATTTCAACAAGCCAACACCAACGCTTTCATACATAATCTTGTGATCTCCCAGGAAATGAATGTTGTTGGTAGCAGGAGCACGAGCATCGAGTGTACAGAAATCTAGTTGATCGATAGTGACAATTTTGCCTTGATGAGGGAATTGTACACATCGAAAAACCGATGAAGCGATGACAGTCATAGCGTAGAACCAACTTCTTCTGAGTAATATGTTGTAATCAAGGGGAGAATCGACCACCTCAACATTAACTATGATGGTTTTTCCACCCAATTGAACAACTAAGGACTGTAAAAGTCCATGAGGATGAAAACCTTGCCCATCGAATGCACATAACATCGTAGGGGATTTGTTAAGGGCAGATGATTTCAAGATTTTACATCAAGCCAAAGACATGACACAAGTAGAGGATCCCTCATCCAAGATAGTTCGGTGGATTTGTTGATTGTGAACAACAACATCGATTTGAAAAGCTAGTTGGTGGGAGAGTCGAGACTTATAATTATCCAACTTAAACGTGATATTATTAGATGACTCAGGATCAAAAGCGCTAATGGCATCCAAGAGCATTCTACGTTGACTTGGGCAGTGTTGCATAACTTCTAATGCAGACATAGCACACGGTGCTTGAGCCAAATCTTCAACGATGTTGTAGTTTCGGGCAGCACGTGAACTATGATTAAAAGTAGATTTCCGAATAGTGCTCTTGGGAGGGCGTAATATAGAGTCAAACAAAGGTTTCTCTATCTGAAGTGATCCAAACGAAGGACTAACAGATGGAGGACTAACAGAGGATGGTGATGGATCCGGTGAAGAACCATTAGTGGCCTTTGCTTTGTCAGGTTTAACTGGTGTGTCGTATGTCGTAGAGAAAGTGGTCAAATCAATCCCGTTAAACATGTAAATATGGGCACTCATCGAGGACTCATCATGAGATTGGCTATAACTACCCCCAGAAGTGGGGGTTTGAGAAACCATGGATTGCTTCTATGGAAAAGGCTAAGTAAGCACGATGGGTTGTGAATTTCCTTTAAAAAGTTTGGTCACTTCATCGCGATGTGGACAGTCTCGAGTGTAGTGATCGTCATCACAAATGAGACATGGGAATTTTGGTTTCCGCTGTGGTTGATTTTCGGTAGAAGGTGTTTGAGTTTGAGTTTTCGGTTCTTCATTATTATTGTTCTTTTTTGGTTTATTTTTTGTCTTCTTCTTACATCTGGATTGTTGTGAAGGGGAAAATTGGACTACATTCATCTCAGAAATTTGAGTTTGGGGGGAGGTAGAGGAGGGTGTGGTCAAACTAGGAGCAGATGCCGAAGCAGACCGTTGTGTCATTCCAGTCGACTAGGAAGGAGATTGGGTTTTGACAAAGCCAATAATTCCATCCACATGTGACATGGATGAAGGCTTAGCTGGATCGGTAGTGGCAAAGATAGCATTTGGGATTAACTTGTACAAAGTACCAGATTGTGAATAAACCAAATCTAAATACTTATCCTGAGCAATGGCCTCTTCCTCGGTGACTACACCACCCATGGCGACATCACGAGAAATCGGGGGTAAAAGTGATTTAGTAAACCATTCCACCAATAACTAGTCAGGAATGATCGCTTTGATCAACCTTCTTTGTCATCTCCACTCATGAATATGATTAGAGATATGCACAAAGTTCGTCTGATGAAGGGAGGTCAATAGTTCGGTACCTATCTCGTATCGAATGGGTATTTGAAAGTGTGTGAGAAAGGACATGGAAAGGGAGTTGAAATCTTGAAAAGAACCACGTGGTAGTTCAATATACGACTTGGTTTCCAAGCCCGTAAGTGTTCGTTGGAAAAGACACAAACGTACAGAATCGTCCATTAAGGAGTTTGATGAACACCATAAATGGAAGGTCATGAAATGGTTCTTTGGATCTTCTCCAGATTTACCGTCAAATTTAGGGATATCAGAAGGTAATTTAGCAGGAATCACTGGCCATTAAGGAGAATGTGGTATAGGATCATTGGTCAACCGAGACAAGTCTGGGAGATCCAGAGTTGCAAAGAACTGTAGCTGTCGGTTAACCTAAGGGTGATACTGATGTGGCATAGGGACACCAGTAGGACTGTAAACTGGGTTAGGTGGATAATTGTATCTAGTAGGTCCTCCTACATATGGTTGTTGCTGACTAGTATAACCAGGATTTGATGAAGGTTGAGAAGCATTAGCATAGGGAGGATAACTTGAGGGATCTAGGAACCAGAAGGGAACGAATGACCAGTGCTTTCAATTGGGTTGGAGCCACCAATACTAGCTCCTTCGAGTGTAGGTATAGAACCAACAATGACATTATATCCAGGAGGAACAAGTACTCTGGAAGCTTCGGGTGTAACCTGGGTAGTGTTAATAATGGTAGGGTTTAGAGTTCTGTACCCAAGTGGGAGGGACAGATTTGGTCTGAGTGGTGTTCCAATCGGAGCTTGGGATGTGTCACATTTCTGGCGAGGATTGTATCAACATGCGTGACCATAGTGGAATGGGCCATTTGGAGAGAGATGGTTTGTCGAGGACCAACAGACTGCGCGTCTGGAACAATGGTGACACTACTGGACATAGCAAAAAGGTGGTCTAAAGGTACTGTGTATGTATCAGATGTTGTTTGCAACTCAGAGACGACATGTATATCAACACCTTCCCCCGAACTGAAAAGTTCTTCCATCATGGGAGGTGGGTTTCTAAAAATAGCAGTACTCCAAAAAGGATTCTCACCTTCAGGGCATGTGGTTGGTATTTCAAAAGTGTCAAAAACAAGGTCTCCGGATGAATTCAGTCGGAGAAAACGTCTCTCGTAACCATGAGGGATTCAGAAAGACTCTAGAGAATAATTTTCTAAAGAGTTTGTTCTTACCACTTGCAAAGTGGTGGTATCCTGGACCTCACTCTGTTGAGGAGAGCCCTCTAGTGGATCGGTAGGAAAAGGTTGAGAAACCTCCAAATTTTTCGGGGGTATCCCTTTCATTCTACGTGAACGACGTGGAGGGTCAATATTGCCCGAACCAAATACTCTACACAAACAATCTATGGCCAACTAATGAAAAGAAACAACATACACTAAAAATATAGGAATCAACACCAAGAAAACAAAACCTTCTCTCGATGACCGTGCTAGTTGGTGATGAAATCCAATGTCGCGTGATCAAGTCGAGAAGGGGCTAGGAAATGGTGGAACAGCTACAATGGCGACCTACTTAACGGACTTACGCCTTGGTGCAAGCTTCCACACAGTAAATGTGGATTTACCCTCCAAGGAGCCCGAGTGAGTTTGAAAACCGTCTGTTCTAGGTATAACGAAGAATTCCCTTCACTGTCACCTCGTGTAAGTACATAAAGATTATGGCAACTAAGGACACCAACTCGCAGTCAGCCCCTGGACGGGTACAGTCAACAATCCAGTCCAAACGTATGTGCAGGATAACAAGTCCAAAATCAACTCGAGAGTCTCCCACACATAATCGTGGATATACCTTCAAGTGACCCCCAATATACGATCTGACTACTACAATCAGTCAAACCACGGAGGGATAATCTCCGTAGCTCTCCCGAACGTGACCTCGTGCGTAACCCATGTGTGAGAGGGGGATCCCAGAAAGCCTATACGACAATTGGATTTTTCTCTCCCAATCGTAAGATGCTAATGTTTGTTTTGAATACTTTGGAGAGTTGTACTCACAGCCTAATACAAAGTGCTAATCCTAGTCTAATGTTGGTGGAAGATTCTAAAAACAGAAGTTCTAGATTGATTTTAATTAGCGTTAATTTTTCAGTTGTTCCTTACTCAGGGGTGTATGAAAGTGAAACCAATGGTGTTATGACTCAATTCCCAAAAAATGCATAAAAGATGATAAACAGTATTTTCTTTCGATGAATGCCTATTTAAGGGAAGGAGAAAACTATTCTTTTCACTTCCAAACACTAATATGCAACATTCTCATGAAATTATTTCTCAATCAAATCCAATGTAATGCTAATTTTTTTCAAAAATTTCTTCTAATAGCCAAACCAATCACTAAAATATGTCCTTTTTCTTATATGTGAATGATGATCAATTTGATGTAAAACTCCTAATGTCAAACAGACTCTTAAGATTAATGAGATTCAGACAATCAGAAGCAGACTTCACATAAACAAAACACACTCCCATTATGATTATGCAAGAAACAAAAAGTAACCAAAATTTGCAAACAATGACTAAAAATCCCAAACAAAAGAGAAATGATCGAAAACTGACTCAAAGATCAAATTGGGATGGTTTATAGACCTTTGGATTTCCTCACAAAAGTTTCCACTCAATCAGATAAATGAGAGGAAAACAGTAAGTTGAGTCTAAATCGTCAAAGACAAAGAGTAGCTTCAAAATAAGGAAATAAAATGTCCAAATTCCAAACAAAAAATGATCAATTCTGTAAGGTAGCTAGAGAGGTAGTGGGGGGGCCCCCAAATTCCAAACAAAAAATGATCAACTCTGTAAGGTAGCTAGAGAGGTAAAATTCCAGAGGGCCCATAGTGATAATATTAGTGGAGGTCATTCAATGTAAGGTGGACTAGTTCCACTATATTATTAAATAAGGCCCACTATGTAGTTAGATATAAAATGGTAATTAGATATAATAAATGTAAGTGAGGACTTCTTAGAGCTGGGTTCTACTTAGAAGATTCCTCCTCTAGAATGTTCTTAGTGATGGTAGCACTATATAGCAAGTCTAAGCAAATGTAATGAGACATGAAGAGAAGTATTGTATCTCGAGCTAAGAATTAACTGGAGGTTGCCCCCAAGAGGCAAGTGAATGAGATGATCCCTTCCATAATAGGATCCCACATGGTGTTGCCCCTACCTCAAGGGTTTGATACAATAAAGTTGTGTTTTTCTATATTGTTCTTCTATATCCATTGTAGTGCTTTTGTATTCAAAGATTAGTCTTCTTAACACTAGGGAAGAGGGGAAAGCATTTACTAAATCTAAATCTCGGTGAGTCGACGTTTTGTTGGAGAAGTTGCATACTTGGTCTATGGAAGGGCTATCACTTAATTGTTGTTGGAGGGGTTGAGTCTATTCCACCAACATTTTGTCTTTGGGTTTGATGGGGCATTATGTAAGCACCATTTTAGGTGAAGAAAAAAATATCTTCTTTCTCTTCAACAATCTTTTTTGCTGGATGGAAGGGGTGTTGAGGCCGAGTGGTTGTAGTGGCCTTTTGTGCATCCTTGAAAAGACTGTGAAGAGGATGAATTTTGCAAAGAGTGATGATTACCCTAGTTATACATTATTTGTCACCTCTAAGATCCATTTGATACTATGCTCATTTTTCCCAAAAATATCCTTTCACTCTTAGGAAAGTGATTGGATTTTTCTTCTCAAAAACCCTATTAAAGAAGGTTGTTTGTGCCGCACTAGCTATCAGTGGTGCTTATGATGCCCGATCAAGCCACCCTATTCTACAAATAGGTGTGATCATGTTCAAAAGATCAAGAACAGTCAAGTTTCACGAAAAGTTCTGTTGAAGGGACTGCCTCCTTCTCCTAGAATATTAGGTGGAATCCATATGGTTGGGATATTACTCTCTTTCATCTAACTTCATAGGATCATTCTAATCTCTTTAACCATCTCTCTTTTCCTTATATAAAGAGGAATTTCAAGTGGAAAAGGATAAGGTTAATGTGAAGGCTGAATAGGCTAATATTGTATGGAGAATTATACATTGAGTCATTCTTGAGAGCCTCATTTCAATTCATCAAGTCATTGTAGATATTCTTCATTCAAGATTGGAGCAAGTGTGTGTTGGACAAAAGGGCCATCGAAAGAAGACCTTGAAACATCAAGGATTTTACTGTAATCTCCACTTCACCTCTAATATAACGCTGATATGTTTCTTTCCCATATAACTTGTCTTGTTTTATTGTATGGTCCCTTGATCACATACATAGGTTCTTGTTGAGTATATTATATTGTTTTCACTTTGTTATTTTGTGTTCCCTTTGCATATTCACTATCACAAGAGAACTAGAGTGGAGCAAGGACGAAAATGAAAAGAGGAAGAGATATTTAAATAGTATCTTGTCTATCTCTTGTTAAATAGTAAACCTAATGATTAGGAGCTAGGGAAAGCATCACTACATCTCGCTTTTGTTTTGTTCATCTAGGTGGATCTAGGGAGATTTGTTTATGTCTCAGATGCATCGATAATTTAACAAACTCCATACCATACTTGGGATACAACCTCCTTTTGATTATTTTATTCCCATTTGCCTTTAGCCCGCCTTCCTCTGACAAATTTCACTCTATGAGTCTGTGGATGATCCATATAGACTCCCTAGGTTTCCAGTTCATTTAGATTTTGTCTTTCTCCCATTTTTCTTCATTTATAGAGATCGTCGCACTGTGTCTCATTGAAATCCTGTGGTGACCCTTAAACATCACTCTCTTCTTGACCAATCTAGTGTGGCGACGTCGCACTGCGCCCTGCTAGCAGCCTGTGACGACCTTTACTCATCCACTATGTCCCATACCTAGACTAATGCACTTAATTCTGTAGAATTTGTTGGAGTGAGCCAATTTGCTCTTTGGGATTACCTCCAGACGGTTCTGGGTGGACTCCTTTATTCCCATGTTTGATTGATTCATGATTTTAAAGCTTGCTCTTGATTGGTTTTTTAGTGATTGAAAGTCTTTCTTTGTATTTTGCAGTAAGTTTTTGCTTGTGATCATTGTCACAAGGATATAGTCTCATATCTTCATTTGGGTGTTTGTTTGACAAAGGGTCTTCAATTTGGTTTAAGTTTTGGATTCATTTAATTTTTTAGATTATTGTTGATTAAGAAACACTTTTGCTTGCTTATGCCAAAAGTTTTCTGTCTTTTTTCTTTTGTCTATGTTACGCATTTAATTTGGGAGTTGTGTTGAGAATGTCTCGATTTTCTTGGATTACATTTTCATTTCATCATCACACCTCTCGATTTTTTTAAAAAGGAAGAACCTAATTCATTTATTCTTTTAGTAACTTCATAAGAAAAAAATTTACATTTGAAATATTTGTAAAGAGAAGAAATTGGAAAATTTGTGGTTCGTGATTATTTGGAATTGTGTTCATTCGAGATTAAGAAATTGTAATTTGTATCTTGATGTACTTCAAAAGAAATACCTTCTCCCCATCAGAATCAGAGTTCATTGAATTGAAAAATTGCACATTCATCTATTCTTTCATTTTATTAGGTCAATATAACAACATCATCGGGCTTACTTCCATCTCCCTTTTTGAGTAAGCAACAACCCTTTAAAACATGTTGTAAATTTAAAATTTATTAGTAACTTTTATTTTCTAGGGATCTTTTTCACCAACATTAGCTAGGATAGGGATTTGGAATAAATAGGCGAACACTCTTAAAGCATCAAAACACAATACAGCATTCAGATAGGGAGAGTTCTAAATGCAATTGCTACTACATTTTGTCCTGGGCAGCTCTTCTAACACAAGGGTCAATCACTTAGGTCAATAAGACTGGCAGAGTTACTCACAACCCGCCTTTTGGTCTTGGTGTAGATATTGCGTATATTATTGGGGGTCACTTGAAAGTATACCCAATTATGGAGTAGCCTTCAAGTTGATTTCGCTCTAGATACCCTCTCGCTTCTATGCTGTGGATCGAACAATAATTTTCATTTCCTGTGAATCACTATTGTATTTGGTAACCTTAGTAGCCTATCTCTTTAGGGCATTTACACTACAAGGACTGTGGAGGGCGGTATTCACTTCAGATTTGAACCTATCATAGCTTCAAACTCACTCGTGATACTTGGAGGGTATACCCACGATTATGTGGGAGCTTGCACTGTGGTGTAAGTCCGCGGGCGGTGGTCATCACGTAACTTTTCCACCCACTTATCCCTTCCCCTTCTTGTCTTGATTTTGTGACGCCTGATTCATCACCAACTAGTGACTTGAAATAAGAAGGTTTGTTTGCTTGGTTCAATTACTATATTTTTAGTGTATGAATGTTGTTTGTTTCTTATTCGAACATAGATTTTTTTCATTCTTTACTTAGTTCAAGCAACATCGGCCTTCACCGCTCATACATAGATTCAAGGGCTACCTTTAAGATACACAAGGTTATTTAACCTTTTCTTCCTTAACTCACTGTATAGCTCTTTTGAGGGAGTAGTCAATAATGAATTAGCTTCTGAGGTTGGAAGTACACAGTCTTTGGAAGGGTTTCGAATTGTTTCAAACTCCTTAGAGGCTTTCTAATTGTTTGTGACTTAGAGGATTATGACTCCTATCAATCCCATTGAGTGTTGTACTAAATCCACGCATGCTCCTGATGAATTTCATCGGAGAAATTCTTGTTAACGGTACCTTTAAAGTACCAGATCTAATGCAGGATCTGGAGTAGAAAATCCATTTTTTCAAGGTGAATCATTTAGGACCCTCACTCATTATCGTAATTTCCAATCCTATTTCACTTTGATGTTATTTGATATTTACTTTACAACTCTAGGATCGAGCCCCATCAACCTAATTTACATCCCAAGTTCATGGTGACTTATTACCTATATTTATACCTTTTAGACCATTTCATCGGGTACTACCGAATGTCACCATCATTTCAAAACTAGTTGTTGGCTCATTTCAAATATCCGTTTTCCGTGATGGCTCATTCTATGATGGTCCCATGAGATACCACAATTTCTACCAGAAATGTGGTTGTTATCCAAGCTCCAATTGGAACACCAATTAGACCAAATCCATCAATTCCCCCTGGGTATAGAGCTCACATTTCATTGCTATCTCTACCCAGGTTTCATCCGAAGGTTCTAGACTTTTTGTTCCTCTAGGGTATAACACTGGGAGTCTGTTTGATCCTAGACTTGCCCAGATTCTCTCTGGAGGGATTTACGTTCCTCCTCCACCTTTATTAGGAGGGATTCTCATCATCCTCGACCCCAAGGGCTCCAATCCTCTTGGAGGAACCAATCTTCCTATCACTTCTGGTTACCAAATTCATGTTGGAGGTCAACCCCAAATTGGGGGGAAACCTCAATTTGGGGGTAAAAATCAAATTAGGGCACAAGATCAACTTGGGGAGCAACCTTAGGTTGGATTCCATAACCCAATTTATGGACAAAACATCGCATATAATCTCAACCTTTGGAAACTTCCTTTCATGCCAGCCCATACTGCCCTGGGGCAACATCCTCAAGCTATTTCTTTGTACCCCTAACCTTGGCCAATCAGATTCAAAGTGCCTCTGAATCCCACTGGGGTCAAAACTTTCAATCATCGTTCCTTTCCAAGGGAAAATCCCTAACCAACCCAACCCTCGCGGGATATATGCCTCAAAATCCTACAATAAATCTATCGAGTATCTAATTATTTGCGATGGGTTATGGTTCTACTCAGATACTCCATGTGGATTCTCTCAAAATTACCACTTCCAAGTGAACTGCCAATTTCTTTTCTAGCCACTTCTGGATTTCATCTTGGTCTATCTAGATTGAATGATCCTATATTGCATTCTACTTATTGGTTGGTCATACATGCCAAGTTACAATCATACATTCCTAATTTTGATGGAAAGTCAGGAGAGGATCCTAATAATCATGTTATTACTTTTCATCTATGGTGTTCATCCAACTTCTTTGATGGATGACTCCATCAAATTACGACTTTTCCAATCTAACTCTCATGGGTTCTGCAACAAAATGGTACACTGAATTACCATGAGGATTCTTTAATGACTTTAACACTCTAGCCATGGCCTTTTTTGACACATTACCAATTTCCAAATCGATATGAGACAGGAACCAAAATTTTTGATTTCTTTTAAACAATCCTTTTCCACTCATATTTTTGATCATGTCCATGAGTGGAGGAGAAGAAGACGCTTAACCAAAGTTCCCCTTCTTGATCAACTTTTGGAAAGCGGGTTTACCAAATCACTCAATGGACCTATCGCTTATGATGTCGCCATGGGTGGTGTTGTTACTAAAGAGTACCGACACCGTAAGCTTAGTATCTAGATCTCGCTGACGCAAACATGAACACTTTACATTTGATCCTTGACGCTTCCTTTTCCTTCCAAAAATCCTAACGCAACACCTCTGACATTCATGTCATTGACAGGATTGGAACTTTCTATGCCGGTGACTCAATCTGCACATGCCGGTCACACCAATTCCAAATCTAATAATTCTAATGCGTAAAATGCTCCTACTCCTACTCCTTCCACCTGTAAGATCACGAGGTTAATTTTGTTCAATCCACACCTACTAGAAAGAAGAAAATAAAAAGAAAGGGAAGGGTAAATAAGGAAGACAAGAATAATAATCCATAATATGATAAAGCCAAAACATAGACCGTTGATGAGAAAGATAAATGTAAACCTTGTTACCCCTGCGTTATTTGTGGTAACGATCATTACACTAAAGATTGTCCGAGAAGCACCGAGGTTACTAAGTTCCTACAAGGAATAAAACTTTCTACACCTGTTGTTTTGTCACAAATTTTCCCTTCTCAATAAAGGGAAGCCTTAACCGGTCATTCTTCCATGACCAAGCTTCCTTCACCTCATCTTATGTCCTTATGTATACTAGTGACTCTAAAAGAATGAATTTGTAGTCGCAACTCGAGCCAAATATTACTCTCCATCAAAAGAGAAATTTGATGATATACCACCTTAGTTGGTTAAACCTTCTTCTCCCAAATTCACGTCCCAATGATCCTCTTCATCTCAAAAAGACTGGGTCTTTACAGTTCTTTCTCCTCCTCCCAAGGGCGCTATTCGAAAGTATGTATTCAATCCCCTACACACGGCTGCCCAAAACTACAAGATAGAAGACCTCCGCACAAGAACCCTTCGATGTCATTCCTTGAAGTCCTTCAAAGTTGTCCTTCTCAACAGAAGGAAATTGTTGAAAGCTATTGATGGAATTGATCCTAATGATACCACCTATAATATTTGAGCTAGAATATCACGTTCCAAGGCTTCCTCCTTAATTAGTGTTTCAGATCCAAGTTATTGTCTGGAAAATAAGAAATATCTATAGAACTGTTATTTTCAAAGGAACCTTGACTTGCGCTATGCCCATCACTTGTTGGAAATATATTGGCTCTCCCAATATTCACCACCAATCCAATAATACACTTAAAGCCTTCAATGGGACAGGCTTTAAACCTTACGGTGTTCTTTCCCTATTGTTTATTATGTTAGAAGGTAAATCGGTCAATGTCGAGGTTGAGGTCTTCGATGCACCTCTCTTGATTATAAAATTTTACGTGGTCGTAATCGATTGATTCCATGTGTGCAATTGTGTCTACCATTTTCTGTGTGTTACGTTTCCTCGCATTCAAGGAAAGGTTGTTACCGCTGACCAACTCACCTTTTTCAATTTCACCTCACTAGCAACATTCCCTTTAAACCCAAAGTATTACCTCTCAGCTACTTAGAATGTCGAGTGGGTATTTTGAAAGATTCAACTTTGATGGGTACATTTCCCATCCCACCAATTTATATTACCCCTCCTTGTTGCTTCTATTAATATGATATCCACCATTGTTTGTGAAACCCCTAAGTCATACGACCCATGGGTAGTACCTAGCCTGAGTGATTACCTTCATTATGGCAACAAGATGCCTTTAAGTCTGGCCAAATCCTCTTACCTTTCAAGCCATTCAATCGACAACTCCTCCTCTCCCTCCTCTACGTGATTCATCTCTCGATCCATTTCACATGATTTTCCCACGGATGAGATTTACTGTGTTAGTAATTTCTATGGAATACACTCCTTGAGACGATGGGCATCATCGCTCCGCTCTCTTCCTAGAGCATGACACCATAGTGAGTTACCAACGAATTTCAACTCCATTGACCGCTTTTGTTATTTCCTCAGCTTTTGAGTCATCACATGATGTTTTGTACAAAAGGAACTTGAGCAACATTTCAATTCCACTGGGTCCTCTTCACATATCAATTAAACCCAGAGTCGTGGAAAATGTTCATGTTGGTGCCTCATGTTCTGTTGATGAGTTCCACACTTATAAAGCCCCTTTCCAATAATTTCATGATGTTTTCACTTGGAGCTACAAAGAGATGCCCGAGATCGATCCTCATATCGCTGAGATTAATACATACTCAAACACTAAACCCATTCAGTAGAGACTTTGTTTAGTACACCACACACGTAAAGCAACCGCTATCAAGATTGAATTTGAAACACTTGTGTCGGCTTTGTCTATCCTGTGGTTTTGATTGATTGGGTATCCAATATTGTTCTGGTAAATAAGAAACAAGGTACCATCCGCATATGTGTAGATTATAGGGACATAAATAAGGCTTGTCCTAAGGAAAATTACCTCGAATTTTCGTTGATCTAGATCGCCGACGCATCAGACTGACAAGCAATATTTCTCTTTATGATGGTTTCTCCATCTATAATCAAATTAATATTTTACCTGCGGAACCAACATAAGACCGCTTTTATTTACCCTAGGGGAACCTTTGGCTTCACTGAAATTACCTTTGGTCTCAAGAACGCTGGAGCAACTTTTCGTCACCCTATGTATTATATATGCTTTCCATGATATTAATCACATTGTACAACTTTATCTTGATGATCTACCGACGCATTCCATGCATTGCCAAGATCAATTCACACATTTGAGGGCCATTTTTGTAATGCTTGTCGCTATTATCAGATTCGGCTAAACCCACACAAAATGTTTTTGTGTGATTTTCAATGCACTTCTTGGTTTTATTTCCTTGTGGATACATGGGATTTGAGTATACCTCTTGAAGGTTGAGGCTATCCTAATCTACCTCCTCCTTCCACGCTACACCAACTCCACAATTTGCAAGGGAAGGTAAACGTTACCGTTTCATCCCAAATTACGTTGAAATGGAAATGGATTCACTCAAATTTTACCAAGAAAGGTTACAAGTTTGCATGGGATGATAATGCAAAAATATCCTTTGAAGCTTTGAACTTTCCTTAACCCGCATTAATCTTTATCGCTTTCCCCTCGACTATAGCCGACATTTCCTCTATTTTATTGCTTTGGACTCTACCGTTGCTATGGTCTTAGTCCAAGAGGTGATGATTTTGCATGACTAACATGTGATATACTATTTGAGCTGGAGTCCTATTGACTAATGACCAAATATGTACATGTGGAGAACCGCATTGGCAATGCTCAAGATGTTCAAAGTTTTCACTTCATTATATATTATTACTAACCACTGCTATTTCCGATTGCAACCCATGCAACATATCCTTACCCGACAATTGCTTGGGGGAAAGTACTATAAATGGATAGTGATTCTGTGAGCTCTGACTTGGAATTATAACGTACAAGTCAAAGAAATATTTGGTTTTCACTTTAACCGATATGTGGACCTTCAACACTAATTACCAATTATCGATGTCAAAATGTAGACAAGGCATGATATAGATAAATAGTCATCAATCATATCAATGTGACTGTCTCTCCACATCAATCTCTCCCATCAATAGGACATCAATTACATCAATGTGATTATCTCTCCTTTGGACATCAATGCAAAGGGCCATTCTCCTCTTGGGTTGCTCTGCCTTGTTTCACTAATATCTCCTCTTTGAACAAGGGATATCAATTTGATGTAATGCTGAAATACATCAAACATACTCTCGTTACCATCGATCCCCCGAATTATGCCTCTATGCTTTATTCAAATATAGGTCTTTTCTAGGTATGTGACTGAGAACTATCTCCTCCTAGAATCATAGGAAGAAGAATGATTCTCTATCTTCTACAAGATGAACAATATACCATATGACGATCCTTGACTGCTCATGCATCAAACTTGTGCTATACCATTCATCATGAAACAAAATATATGTCAACAATGAAATAGAGAATCATGAATAAGAGTATCCACCAAGTGTATCATGTACCAAAATGTGCCCACTATGCATAACACCCATGTACATCAACTATGTACATCAACAAAGTGCCAAAATATATCATCTATGAAATGTATGCCAACATGTGCATCTACCAATATGCCAACATGTATCTACCAATTATGCCAAACATGTGCATCCACCAATATGCCAACTATGTGCATCTACCAACATAACATGTGCATCTACCACTATGCCAAATCATGCATCCACCAATATGCCAACCATGTGCATCTACCAACATGCCAAACAATGTATCATATCACTCTATGATACGCCTACATCATGAACCAAGTGCCAAATCATGTATCAAACAAATACCAATGTTGTGGAAATCAAGTAATACCATATATGAATGTACTACTATGCACCACACACAAATGATGAGTCCCATAAGTATGCTAAGTCCTCCATAAAACATGTGCTAATTCATCCAACCAGATGTCTCAACATGTAGCCCGATCCATATGAAAAATGCATGCACCATGATATCAACATATGCTTCTAATAATACATCATAAGATATACCACCCATGTACAATTCACCACTATCATCACAAAATGATTAATCCCAATATATCAACATCAATCCATATTCTTGTTCTTGGGTTAGTTCCATGCACCTAATATTTATTTTTATTATACCAATAAGTGATCTCACCATGAAACCTATAGCAACAAAGGTCAACCCTGAATACAGAGTTATACCATCACATCAAACCCATGACATGTGCATTTCCTTTTTCCTGTAATACTTTTCAACATACACGTCTGGGCCACATTAACCGAGTGCATGTGTACTGACCTTATTCAAGGTTAGCATCGCTGTACATGTGGATCACACATTGTTACCTTTGTGTGCCTTAGTAAATGACACTTTGAACTTCCCTTCAATCTTCTTCATTCTGGATTCCGTCGCCTGCCTTTCTTCACCCACTTATGTAGGTGTCTTTTCTCTTCAGAACTTGAGCTCTTAAGTATCCATCTTTTCAAAGATGTCTCCCTTTCTCATACTTCATTCCTTCTTCTAGCCACATATGTGAAGTCCTCATCATGGATCTTCTTCTTGTGTCTAACACTGGATTTGTGGCCAAATCCACTACCAATGTAGCATCTCATGGAGTTACAATGAACAACAATGTGTCCTTACTTGATCACATCTCCAACACCTCATGGTAAGAGTAGATTCTTCCATTATATCTTTTTTCATAAGATCTACACTCAAAAAGATTTGTGACCATATCCATTACATGAATAACAATACCCATGAAAAAACACTTTCATACCTTTTGCTTGGTGTCCCAAGAATGGCTTCCTTTGATGTCCTCCTTGCTTTGTAATTTTGAAATTTTCAAGGCTCTGTGTAGATGATTTCTTTGCAAAATTATTCTCTTTCTTTGATGACTTACCTCATGCTTCTTTGAGGTGCTTGCTTCAACATGTACTCTCTCCTTGTTGTATCCATGACCCGATTTATCACATGATGGTCTTTGAATTCCCAAGTCCCCATCCAAGATTTGTGAGCTATTCAAGAATTTGTTTGACTTCACATTCTTCTAAGGTCAACAATTTCAGCTTCTAAACTGTAACATGAATCTTCCTTTTCATTTATTTTGAATCTTCAATGTTCCCTTCTATTCCTTTCGCTTCTTCAATTTGGGTCTCAGATGACCAATAGTTTCAAACTTTTCTAATTTCATCATATACATTCATATCTTCTTTCCATCTTTTAGTCTTCAGGATCTTTTCTTCCTTTCTTCTAATTGAGTCTTATTGCTCTCTTCTTGTTCCTTGATCATTTCTTTTTAACTTCAAGATGTGCCTTAGACTTCTCCTAAGAAACTTCTTAGTGCTATCCTAAAGATAGTTATAGTCTATATAATAATGATCTACTTCTATCTATATAAACCTCTTCAATTTCCTTTGAAGTTTTAATAGATTTCTTCTATTGCTTTCATGGGATATATACCATCAAAATTTACACAAAATATATCTACATATTCTTCTTCACTTGTAGAGAAAAATCATCATCATCATTGCAATCAAGGGCTTTTGAGGGTTCTTTACCTTCATTTGAAGTATCTTCACTTTTTTCCTTTTACAACATCAACACATAATGATGGTTTTCGGCTCTACGAAGTTGAAGGACCACCACATCCATGGCTTGAATCTCAAAAGTTGGTCAAAGACCAAAGTGCTTGAAAAGAAGAAATCATTATTTAAATGATAAAGTAAAGTGACAAAAATCAAGAAAGATAATTTAAATGATAAAATGAAGTGACAAACCAAGAAGGAATATTTAAATGATACAAAGTATTGGAGAACTTTCTATTTATGGAAAGTGGTTAACCCTAAAATAAGGAAAATAGGTTAAGTGACCTAGAAATGGGTTAAGTAACCTAAAAATGGGTTAAGTGACCTGGAAGATGAAAGTATAAATAAGAAGCTAGGATCTCTTGTAAAATGCACATGTGATGAGAATCCCTTTTGTGGATGAATGGAGAGATTCTTGTGAATATCTTGTGGAGTATTGATGGGGAGCTTCTTGTGAGAGCATCCTATTAATTGTTAATCAATCAATGACATCAATCAAACCAAACCATTTGCATAAATGACGTATGATCCAACAATCTCCCAAATAATCAAACCATTGGAATCAATGACAACATGATCCAACAGGTGTGGTTGTTATTTAAGTACATGAGGATGTTGGGATTTGGTGACAACAAATTCCTCTAATGATGGATTAGGATCTTATTATTCTACATTGGTTACAACCAAATAGACCAAGTTAGAACATAGATAGGGATTTCATTTAATAATCAGTTTATTGTGTGAATGTATATAAATTCATGTAAGCTCGTAGAGGCAGAGAGAGACAGAGTGAGAACTTGCAAGTCTTCTATAAAATCCATAATATGAATAATAAGACAACCGATGCCTATCCTTGGTGGACATATCCCAACGTTTGGGTGAACCACTTGAAATCCCTATGCTCCTTATCTGTGTCATTGTTAATTATCATATGTGAATTGTGTTTTCCACATTTGCAATTCTAACAAGTGGTATCAACGTTGGTTGGAGGAGTGTCAAATTCTCGGAGGAGACACAGGAGTGAAATATGTGTGAGGTGCGTCGAGTCAAACATCGCCGCAGGTCCCTCCTCTCGAAGGGTGCGACGTCTTATTACCCGGACTTACCCTGTTGCAAAAATACTGAAATCCCCACGGTTTAGGGTTGAGGAACAATGCATAGACCTTTCAAGATAGCCACACTCCAAGTGTATCGGGAGGTAGCGTGAGGTGCGACGACTTCCTTTAAATCAAAAGTCACGATCTCGCATATTTTTAAAGGAATTCACATATTTTTTAAAGGAACTTAAGGTATGGTCTTTGTTGTTTGATTTTTTTTTTTTATGGTATGATGTACGGATGGAGGATTCTATAAAATGTGAATATAGTATGCATATTGTATTAATTATTTTATGCATATTATATTATATATAAAAGGTGGAGGAATTAAAATGTAAAGGTGGATTTTTTTTAAAAGTGAATCCTTTGTTTTTTAAAAGATTTTTATTAAATATTTTTATAATATTAAAATGTTTTTTGGATTAAACCTTTTTAAAAATTATTGTTCAACATTGAGTAAGATCATTCCTCAACATTATTTTTCAAAAGTCCTTGGTTATTATAAGCAGTTTTGGGTATTAGGAGATTTTGTGCTAATGGCTAAGATGCAATGTTCGAAGTTTGAAGTTGAAAAGTTCAGTGGTAAAAGAAACTTTGAGCTCTAGAAGCTCAAGATGTAGGATTTACTGGTGCAACAATGGTTGCAAAAAGCATTGGCAGGCGATTCAAAGAAACCAACAACCATGACAAATGAAGAATGGGAAGATCTGGATGCAAAATCTCTTAGTACCATTTGCTTATGTCTGGTGGATGATGTTCTGTTTAATATCGTAGGAGAGGATACAAAATCAGGCTTATGAAGCAAGTTGGAAAGTCTATATATGACAAAATCCTTGACGAGCAGGATCTACTTGAAGAGATAGTTGTGCAGTTTGCGGATGAAAGAAGGTACAAAAGTTGT
Organism: Picea sitchensis; assembly: GCA_010110895.2. NCBI lineage: Eukaryota > Viridiplantae > Streptophyta > Pinopsida > Pinales > Pinaceae > Picea > Picea sitchensis. Next base: position 19,640 of record SNQJ01S0172348.1, read on the forward strand.
TGACCATTTAAATACCTTCAATACCCTTATATTTCAATTGACTAGTATGGAAGTTAAATTCGAAGATGAATATAAGGCTATTACACTATTGTGTTCATTGCCTGAGTCTTGGGATAATCTAGTCACCTCTATTAGCTTTAGCTCAACAGATGTTTTAGATTATGAATTTGTCGTGGGAGCTTTGTTGGTTGAGGAGATGAGGACAAAATCTAGTAAAGAAACCTGAACTTCAGAGGCGATGTTGTTCAGAGGTCTAACTAAGTCAAGACACAAAAAGGGTACAGTGAAATGTTGGTACTGTGGCAAAGAAGGACATAGAAAGATTGTTGGAAAAGAAAGGAATCCAAGGAAAACTCTACGAAGGAAGCAAATTTGGTTGTAACAAATTCAGGTATGACAGATCAAGTTTTATCCGTTTCTATTAATTTACAATATCAAGAAGAATGGAATTTAGATTCAGGTGCCTCCCACCACATGTGCTCACATAGAAATTGGTTCATTTCTTACCAATCTATTGATGAGGGTGTAGTGTTTCTGGGAAATGGTATTCCCTGTAAAACTGTTGGGTTGGTAGTATTAGAATCAGGATGTTTGATGGTATTGTTAAGGAATTAACAGATGTTAGATATGTACCTGAGCTTAAATCAAATTTGATTTCATTGGGAGTGTTGGATTCTTGTGGATATAAGTATAGAGGTCAAGGTGGAGCACTCACATTGACGAAAGGTAATTTAGTAGTGATGAAGGTAGAAAAGGTTGATAACCTTTATAAGATGGAAGGGAGTACTGAAGAGACATCTAAA
>SNQJ01S0172350.1:0-20442 GCA_010110895.2 Picea sitchensis
AAATAAAAAAATTATATTTTTGTGTTTATTAGATTTCTTATAAAAAAATATCCAACAAAAATATCCATTATTGTTCCTAAAGTGTAGGACAGTAATTAATGGAGTGTACTTTCAAAGAACTTCATACTTTGTATAATTAAACATTATAGACACACTTAATTGAAAGTTATAACAAAAAATTATTCAAATCAACTAAATTAAAAAAATAATGATAATTTTTTTTTTTAAATAAAAAATTATATTTTTGTGTTCATTGAATTCCTTATAAAAAAAATCTCCAACAAGAATATCCAAACATATACTAAATAGAATTTTTTTTAATAAAATAAATTATACCTTTTTCCCTGAAGAAAAAGAAAAATCACATGATGATACTATTGGATATTCCAATTGACGGCGACCTTCAATGATATCCATGGGGCCATTTGCCCATACAAATTCCGGCCCAGAAAAACCTCTTTCAAACTAGCGTTTTTTTATTTGTTTAAGGGCTTTTGAATTGACACTTATCACATGAATGTTTTGGCTTAGGAAAATTAAATGTATTTGGTTTGAAATCAGTGTAAAGTGCATTTTGTATCGTTTAAGAAAAGTTTTTATGAATATTTATCAAGTATTTTGTAATTTAATCTAATTTTTATATTAATTTTTATGTGTAACATCATTGTGAAATCATTTAATAATACATTTAGACCACTTAAAAAGAGAAAATTCATATTATATTTTTACGAATTGATAAAAAACCATTAAAAAATAAAATAGACAACAATATTTATCACAAAACTGGTTAGAATGATATTCTACTTTTACGAATTAAATAGAGGAACATTAAAGAAATAAAATAGAGACTGATATTGATCAGAAAGCTCATTTAAGTCACATATTGTTCGAGCAAGTTGCTTCTGGCTTGCGAAATGACTTTGGGATCACGGTCCCCATGGAATTAGGTAGAATAGAGTGTGAGATTTAGCTGATATTAACTGTGAACCGAGTTCTATGGAGAGATCTGGGCTAGAACATCGCCTAGATTTCTACAATCAATATTTAGGATCTCGTAACAATCCATTATTTAGGAGGTACGTGATGTTGATGAGTTTTTTTTCCAAGAAAAAATTATCTCAAATTTATATAGAGTATAAATTCGTTTACAAAGTCAGCATCAAGCTGTGTCCATAACAGTACTACTCCAACACCCTTGCTCAGAAGCAAAACAAAAACAAAACAACCCAACACAACACGCAAGCTGTATACAAGTGAAACCATATACAAGGCAGAAAAAACCCATTCGAGACTAGATAAAGAAGCTAAACCAGTAGTTGCACGCCCACAATAGGACCTCGAAGTGTTTGATCAACACCGCACGCCGCAGCAAGACCTCAAAGTATAGACCAAAACACCGCACGCCCTAAAAAATGGACCTCAAAGCACTGGTCCAAACCCTCAGGAAAGAAACAAAATGAGACACAGGAAAATGCAACGGAAAAAGGCACCGAACAACAACAGTAGAAAAAGAACGAAATCCGACCGCAGATAGACCCCTCGTGCCCTCCATGGCGCTCCACGCGGTTGCCCCCACTGCAGCCAATCGATTCTGCACCGTCGTCGATCATCACCCCACCGTGCATAACCCACAGAAGCCTCAACCAGACCGCAAAGATACACCCTGCAGGCCTCGATGTCGACTGAAAAATACTGTAAGCCGCCTCCCGCACGCCCGCTCTGGTCTCGCCCGCCCGCTCTGGAATGGGAAAAGCCCGCACCTGTGCTTCACCATGAAGAAATAACAGGGATGCGGCTAGCAAGACCTAGCCGCAGAGCCCTCAAATTCAAAACCCTAAAACGACTCTCAAAGCGGACCAGCGGAGCTCTCAACCTCATCTTGATGTCGATGAGTTGGTCATTAGGGTTTGGAAAAAATTATTTATGGGAGTATGAAATATTGATTGTGTAATTAATTCAAATTCTTGAACGATGTGAAGATTATAATAAGGTCTCAAACTTTTTAATTTAAAAAAAAAAATATTTTATAGATTAAAAAATAAAAAAATGTATTTCTTATGTAGAACATTAGGTTTTCTATGGAAAATATTTAACTCAATGAAAATTAATGTCAAATCAATAGCAAATTCATTACTATAGTCCTGCTTTGGAAGGGACTAATAAAAGATTAACATATAAATTTACAATATTAAAAAGTTAATCATTAATAACAAAAATAAGAATATAATATAAAATTCACAATATAATATAATAAATAAAGGATTAACATATAATGTAGAATTATTAATGAATTTAGATAATTAAATTTATTTATTTCTTAATAATATGTAATATGTAGAGAATCATTAACTCCTTTTGAAGTTTCATCTTATTTATGAAAATCTAAGATATTTTGTTAATTTAATTTTTAAATAATTAAATTATAAGATTAATCTAAATATTTAGATTTGGATATCAATTGAAATTGAACAATTTGTGAATACAATTTTGGTTATATGACTTATTGAATGATTAAAATTACTTGATTTGTGGTAAGGTTATGATGATAATGAATTAATTTAGACTTTAATTTTGGTTATATGACTTATTGAATGATTAAAATTACTTTATTTGTGATAAGGTTACGATGATATTTAGTAGGTTAAATGTGTTTTTAAATTTTTTAAAATATTTATTTTTAAATTTTTTTTTTTTTTTATTCATCAAATTTTATATCATGCTTAAGAAATACACAAATTTTGTCTTCAAACCAACTATCGTTTTAACAAGTTTTATTTAAGTATTGATTATTGAGTAGTTTAAAATGTTGGAATCTACGAGCTCAAAATAAATCCCAATGAGTAATATAAGACTATTGAAATAGTTTGAATTCAAAATAAATCCCAATGAGTAATATAAGACTATTGAAATAGTTTGAATTTATGGAAAATTTTAAAGAGCCATAATTTTGTTAGCTTCTCCAAATATTTATAATCTTTAAAATTTACACAATAAATATTATCCAAATTTCTCACATTTTAAATTAACAAAAAGGTTTATTTAATTTTAAAGCATTTTTTAAATACAAAGCAATCCTATCATATGGAATTTTGAGGAATATTTATTTCAAATAAGTGAATTCATCATGTAACGTGCTCGCTAACTGTGTTGCTACTTATCATAATATTTTATTGAGCTCGAGATTTAGTATAAAATTTTATTTTATAATAATTGAATGGAAACTTTATAATGTAATAAACTAAACTAATGGATTGAACTACGTGGTTGATCCAGGTGGATATTGGTGGCCACCCGCCTATTCCACTTGGATCCCCACCATTGTTTCTTTCAGTTTTTCAGTTTCCTTAACTGTAACACAATTTATTATTTTTGGCAGTTTTTCGGGTCCTGAACTTCCAAAGTCATTTTGAGGCCCTAAACAACATTTTTTGGGCATCAACCGGTCGACGAATATTAGTTTGTTTAAGACAATGATATTCGTTGTCAATAGTTGTATTCCTCGGATAAATCTTTCTAACGATGTATCATATGTGTCAAACGGAGATAGTATGCCAAAGTTACGACCCCGAGAAATTGATGTACCAGTTTACCCTGACAGGGCCCATATTCTGGTGTTTCATCTCCTAGGGTTATGTTTTTGGATGTTTAGGGTTTTCATTCTTTCTCAATAATATATGGGCCTTCAAGCCTCATTGTAACACGGAGTTCAAAGGCCTGTAGCCACTGCATCTCTTCTTAGAGATAAGCTACCAGTGCCCTAACTAGTTTATTTCTATTTTGTCTGTAAACAAATTTCTGTTCTTTGATATTAATGAAATGAAGTGTTATTTCTGTTGCATCTTTGTATTCATGGTTATTTGTGTATTTTTTTGTGTTCCTGCATAAATCCGGATCAGTGGTATCAGAGCGGTCTTCTCTTTCTCGATCCTTCTTTGCATGTCCCCAACGAGGTCAGGGTATAAGGAGTTAGGGCTCGATCTGATTGAACCTTTGCAAGATCAGCCTCGCAAACCCCGATGGCCACCCATGGGGAACGAAAAGAAAGACGAGGGAGCAGGAGATCCTATCAAAATATTTCTCAAGGAGGCCCTTGAAAAACAAAGGAACACGATGATGGATAACTTCGCCCAGATCCTTCAACGATTGCCCACTGGCAGTGCATCTGCATCCAGCAGCCACTCTGGAGGCGCAACCCCTTTTAAGGTACAAGTAAACTTTGACATTCCCATATTTGATGGCCAAATATATGTAGACGTCGTAGATAGATGATTGAATCTCTTCGAAGGATATTTCTCGGTTCATGACTTTTCCGACCGGGAGAAGATTATTTTTTCACTGCTCAAAGTCTCCCCCCATGTCAAGGACTGGTGGGAAACCTATTGTGAGAAAAAGGACGAGGAGGAACCCTATCTGTTCTTGGTCGTACCCACTTGGAATTATTTCTGAGACGCCATCAAGGAACAATATTATCCCGTGGGGAGCTATGAAGAGAAGTACATACAATGGACTACGCTACGACACTGAAGGGATCAAGATGTGCATGAGCTAACGAATCTGTTCCATACCCTGGTGGGTATCAAAGATTTAGAGAAACATTTGGTGTTCAAGTACCGCAGTTGTCTACATAGATACATTCAAGAGGAAATGGAGTTCCTTGACATCTCCTCGCTTGGTACGACATACCGGTATGCTGCCACGATTGAGAAGAAATTCAAACAGAAGAAGCGAGACTTTGGATCTGCGAATCAAAAGCAAGCAAAAGGTGCTCCCAAACTGTAGAATAAAGGACAAAGCCAAGGCATGGCGGCTCAAGACAACCTGCTAAAGCTGCAAGCAAAGAACAACATCGCGAAGCCGAAGAAGGACACGAGAAAGTGGTGTGAGTTCCATAAGAGCTCCACTCACAACACAAGTGAGTGTCGGGCCAAATAGTCACTGGTGGCTGAGATGAGGACTTCTGAATCAGATGCATGCTCCGACGTTGAATCAGGACTCAAGAAGGGGAATGACAGAGGGAAGCAGATTATCGATGCGAAGCCCAACACCACCGTTTCCACCACGAAGATCCAAAAGGAAGACCCGGAAGATCCATAGGAGGAGGAGCGTCTCTTCCACTCCTAGATGTGGGTAAAGGGTTCCCCGCTATAGTTCATTGTCGATAGTGGGAGCCAAAAGAACCTCATTTCAGCAGAGGTCGTGAAGCAATCGGGCTTGCCGACCACAACATACCCACAACCATACACCATCGGGTGGCTTCACCAAGGATGGGATCTCCGCGTCAGCCATCAATGTTGCCTTCCCTACAACATCAAGCCCTTCACTGATGAGGTATTATGTGGCATTGCTCCTCTTGATGTTTGTGATGTATTATTAGGCCAACCATACTTGTGGAAGAAACATCTTGTGTATGAGTCCCGACCTTGCATTGTTATTGTTACCTTGGGAAATAAGTTGTACAAGATACCAGAGGTGCGACTGCCTGCCGCTATCTCTTTGGTTATTGCAAAACAATGCAATAAGCTCATTTCCAAAACCGGGAAATTCGTTTTCCTTATGATCCACCCTCAGGGAAAGAAGAAGATTGTGTCCATGACCTCTAGACAGGGCTCCTCCACACGACAACAACAAATGGACAAGGTCGTGGAGGAGTACTGGGACATATTCACCTCACCTGCAGGGGTGCCTCTACACTGTCAGGTCAAGCACCCCATCGATCTGACCCCAGGTGCACCCCTACCCAATGGATCGATCTATCAGTGCTTTGTTCTAGAGAACGATGAAATCAAGAGACAGATTCAAGAGCTACTGCAGAAAGGTCACATCCGGCCAAGTTCATCGCCCTGTGGGAGCCCGATCATGTTGGTGAAAAAGAAGGATGGGGATTGGAGACTCTGTATTGACTATCGGGCGTTGAACAAGATCATTGTCCAGAAAAGGTACCCAATCCCACGGATTGATGAACTTCTGGACCAACTCAATGGGGTGAAATATTTCAGCAAGATCGACTTGAAGTCCGGGTATCACCAGGTACCAATCGAACCGTTCGATGTGTGGAAGACTACCTTCAAAGCCAAGGAGGGCCTTTTCGAATGGTTGGATGACATCTTGTGGCCATTCACCAACTCATTTGTAGGAGTGTACTTGGATGACATCCTGATCTTTAGCCAAACTTGGGAGGAGCACCTCCACCACATCCAGAAGGTCATCTAAACATTGCAGAAACACAAGTTGTGTGCCAATTTGGAGAAGCACACTTTTGGCATGACCCAGGTTCAGTATCTGGGATACATTATTGATGAGCATGGGGTGCATGTGGGTCCAACCAAGATCCAAGTCATCCGGGATTGGCCAGTCCCTACCACTCTAACATAGCTTCACAACTTTCTGGGTCTTGCTAATTGCTACCAAAGATTCATGTTGGGATTCTCTCATATCACTTGGCCCTTGAGTCAAGTCACCAAGGGAGGAGCGAAAGAAAAATTCCTTTGGTCGGAATATCAACAGAAGGCGTTCGTAGAATTGAAACATTGCCTCTGTTGTGCGCCAGTGCTCACATTACCAGACTTGCAACAACCATAGACCGAGACAAATGCCTCTGAATATGCTATTGGGGAAGTTCTTATTCAACAGGGGAATCTAGTGGCATATCACAGTGTGCCATTGTCCAAAAGTATCCCACTTATGACAAAGAAATGTATTCCATTGTGCAGGCTTGCCGACAGTGGAAGCATTACATTTTGGGGAAGGAAACGATCATCCACACAGACCACCGACCCCTGCAGTTCATACAAACACAAGGGAAGTTGTAGAACGATCGCCATCAGAAGTGGTCCACACATCTGCAACAGTTTCATTTGAACATCAAGTACAAGAAAGGAAACACCAATAATGTTGCAGACTTCCTCATCCGACCACCGATCGTGGCAATAACCACCGTGCTCAACTCTTATGGGCACGAGACTTTCGATTGGCCACTTCTCTACAAGAGCGATCCAGATTTTGGCCACACATACAAGACGCTCTTGGAGGGTAACCGAGTTCCAAATTTTCACCTCCAGGATGCACTACTATGTCACTTGGGACACCTTTGTGTTCCTTCAAGCAAGCATGCCAAGATGATTTTGGAAGTGCACTATAGTCGAGTCGTTGGGCATTTCAGGGTCGATAAAACAGTGGCAGTACTGCAGAAGTATTTCTATTGGCCAAAACTTCGACAGAATGTCGGGAAGTACATCTGATCTTGCACTGCCTGCGCCATTGCCAAACCGACCATCAAGAAGCAAGGCCTCTACACTCCACTGCCTACCCCTAGTCGAACTTGGGAATCCATCTCCATGGATTACATGTTGGGCCTTCCTTCTACTAAGCATGACAACGACTGTGTTTTCGTGGTTGTCGACAGATTCTTGAAGATGGCCATTATGGCGGCCTGCAAGAAGAATATCACAGCATAATCCACTGCTAAACTCTTCTTTGAATGAGTGTGGGTACACTTTGGGATCCCACAGTCTATCATCTCAGATCGGGACAGTAGGTTCCTCAATACATTTTGTTCCAGCCTCTAGTTAACGCTGGACACCAAGCTCACCAAGTCCACAACTTTCGATCCCCAAACTGATGGCCAGACAGAGGTCGTCAACAGGATGATCATACACATTTTGTGCATGTACAACTCAAAGCATCCACGCACATGGGATGAGGGCCTCCCCAATTTACAACATAGCTATAACCAGGCCCTCCACAACTCAACTGACCACAACCCCTTTCAAGTGGGCTTGGGATTCCAGCCACAATGTCCCATTGATGTAGCCATACCATTTGCATCTACTCAGGCTGATTCGGCTCATGTCCAGTCTGAAGTTGCTAAGGCAAACAACTTCATTGAGCGCATTCAACACATTCACCAACAGGTTCATGACATATTGGACAGAGACAATGCTAAGTACAAGCAGCGACATGATCAACATCGGGTGCAACACAACTTCCAGGTGGGTGACAAAGTATGGCTACATTTGCATAAGGAGTGCCTCGCTGGACCCCACCGCAAGCTTCGCCCGTTCTGATATGGGCCATACACCATCACCAAGGTTGTAGGGGACAATGCCTTCAAGCTCAGTATCCCACCATTCCTTGGTCTGTGTTCAATGTGGACCTCCTCGGCCTTACTTTCCACCTCTACTGGACACATCCGACATGGAAGAACAACTCACACAACCAGACTTAAACCCAGAATGCATGGAACAAGCCACAAATGATCGGATTATTGATGCAGGAGCATCGCTCCACCTCATCAACACGCCAACATTCCAACACATCAGCGCACATTTCAGGAGAAAGAGAGGCATTGAACCTCTCACATTTTTAAATATGAAATCATATTCCATGGGGATTTGCATTGTAAGGATTTTAATGCCAAGCCATGCCTTTGTACAAGTAGTAGGCAGAGTCGCCTTAAATGGTTGCTTGTAGCAGACCCAGATTGTAGTCAGGTCCGTGTAAACATTTATGAAGCTTCAATGGAATAGATGAGGTTAGTTGAGAGAGGACGATCTCGCAGAGACCGTCTTTTGTAATGAGATCTTGTTTCAGATTTCATGAGGGAAGATTAGAAACCAGACTTGAGAGAGAGAGGTCTGGGAAAAAGATAGGCCTTAGGAGGTCTTAGAAGTTCTAAGAGAGAGAGCTTGAGAGAACTGAGACTTTGAGCAGTCCATTTTTTGTAATCATTTGTATAGATACACAGAGATAATAGAAAAGAAGTTTATTCCTGCATATTGTTGTTCATGTATTTACGTTCCATGAATGAATGTTGTAGATGTATGATAGATTTCATTTACAGTAGGAAGATAGGTTTCTCTATATTTGATTGAGTTGTGTAATATCATTCTGGGTTCTTTAGGTTGTGCAAGGAGTGCACAACAGAACGTTGAAAGTTTTGTAGCCAGTGCAAGGAGTGCACATATGAATCTCTCTGTCAAGTTCAGAGAAGAACATGCCAGGTGGGCACACCCGGATAGTTTGCAGACTCAAGGAGGAGTCTCAGGGTTACTGAACACTCTGGAGGAAATATTGTGTAGAGGAAGCACATAACAAAACTACTGAAGGTTCTGTATAAGTTCTGCCAGGTGGGCATCGGGCCAGTGCAAGGAGTGCACATGAAGAACCCTTTATTGAGTTCAGAAAGAACCAGAGTTACTGAGAACTCTGTAGAGCTATGCCAAGTGGGCATTGAGACGGTGCAAGTGTGCACAAAAGAACTCTGTGTTGAGTTCGGGAGAAACAAAGTTACTGAACACTCTGTCAGGAGAAGCTCTGCAAGGAGTGCATCAAGCAAGGAGAATGCCAGAAGGGCGAGAAGCATTTTCTTTTTCAAGAAAAATACTTCGTATCTTAGTTTAACGAAATCCCAGGAACGCAAGGAGTGCGTGGGAGATCGAAACCTTCGAGGAGATCAAGATCAGAAGGAAGAGCGCAAAGAGTGTGCACAGAGAGGAATTATTCTAAGTCCATAATCTTAGGAGAGATAATGCTTTCAGAAGCATAAGCGAGACCCAAAGGAGTCGGGTTCGCAGGAGAAAGTTCGAAAGGATGAGACCTTCAAAACTTTGGAAATATTCCAAGTAAGGAAGAAATAATAAGCTCAGGAGGAATAGCACAACAACCATAGATCAGCTGCAGAGGAGAAAATCTGGACCGTCAAACCCACGTCCAGACACCCATCAGAGAGAGCGGGAGGAGAATATATCTCAGCCATCAGATCTGCAGTGCATGGACCAATAGTCGTTGGATCTGGAGGAAATTGCACGGGAGAAGTTCCGAAATTATCGGGACCATCCATCGGAAAGGACGTGTGGCGAGCGCTCAGCATTTCACTGACTCCCAGACAAGGGAAGTTAAAGGGGGTGGCCATGATAACTTGCGAAATGTAAACTCACAAAATTATTAGAACCATCCATTGGAAAGGACATGTGGTGAGTGTTCAACATTTCGCTGACTCGCTGAGTGAAGAAGTCAAAGAGAAGAATTGGGAAGATTCATGAAGAGAAGATTCGCAAAAGGATCACAACTGTTGATCATCCCAACATCATCATGACCATCCATTATCAGAGGAAGCGTGGTAGAGATCCACACAAGTCGGATATTTGAAAGGGGTAGAGTCGACATCATCAGAACCGTCCATCGGAGGGAATGCGTGGCAGTAGAGTAACATTTCGTTGACTTGTGACTTTGGGGAGTCAAAGATTGATTCGTGAGAATTTGCAAAATGCGAACTCGTGATATGATCTGAGCCATAATATCACAAGAGAGTCATGACCATTGTTCTGGGTGAGGAAATTTCAGAATTTTGGGGATTGGGCATTCGAAGGGTAAGCGTTGGGGTTGAGTTTCAACCTCGCGAAACATGAAGTCCTGATGCATTCGGAGGAGTAGCCCTAGGTCACAGGGAAGGGTCACATGGACGAAGGCCAAAGGAGGAGATAAAAAACATTAGCCCCTTTTTGGAGTTCGGGAGTTGGGGAGTCAGAGTTGACTCATATATAGAAGTTCCGAAGTCGCGAAACGCGATGCGTCGTTTGGGCTCAGTCAGTGGTCACAGGGGGTGGTCAAATGTAGGAGGATAAGGGAGGAGCTAGCAAGTGCTAGGCCCTCATTGTTATTTCATAGGTAGAGAGAATCGGTTGGCTCACATACAGGATACCTGATACGCGAAATCATGAAGCGCCTTTTGCATAGGCGTGTGATCATAACCTGTGGTTGTATGGGGGAGATTGCGTCGGGCGTTTGTTTGCACGGGTGAAGTTTCATTTGGGCCTGTGGATCAAAGAGTAGGATTCTAGTAGGGAATCAAAGAGCCAAAATGGCTTGAGAATAGGAACGATCTAGAGACCGGGAGGTCGCAGAACCCCGAAGGGGAGAGCGGCTGTATCAATTGGTATCAGATCAGATTTTGATTTCTCTAGGCAAAGGAGGTAATCAGAATACCAAGCCTTTCTTATAGATAACAGACAAAGGAGATGACCTGATAACATCAGGTGGTATCACAAACAAGAGTTTTCCTCTAAACAATAGGTGAAGGAAGGTAGAGTACTGATGCTCTGTGAGAAGGTTGTTGTATGGACACGTCACGCAGCAGCAAAATTTTAAATAGTTGGGTAAGCTATGAGGGAAGATGGAGATGGTCGCGGATGAAGAGTAATCCATAGAAGGTAGAAGGTAGAGGAAGAAGATGGCTACTAAAGGCCATAAGCGTGGTCCAAGAGAATACCACCAAAAAAAGAGCAAGGCTGAGATAGACAAAGATCTCAGTGAGATAAAAGCATGAATGGAGAAGATTGCATTTAAGATGCAGCAGGATGCAAAGGTGCATTGGATATATGAATGGCCCATGAAGAAGAAGGTAAAATGGTCGATTAAGAAATTGTTGGCCAGAGGACAGCGAAGGCTGTTGAGGAGGTGGCTGAGGCATACTGAAACCCTCAGTGACACATAGGAGGAACTGATTCACATTTGTGAACCAGATACTAGGATAAATCTTAGCGACGAGGAGGAGAAGAGATCAGATGAGGATATCATAAACTGCCAAGTGGACGGAACTTGAATTTCAAGTTTCCAGGTGGGCAATGGAAAGAGATCAGTGGAAGGTCTCGAATACTGCCAGGGGAGCAGTGCCGAAAGTTCATATTTCCAAGTGGGAAACAAGATGGGATCGGTTGATCTCATAGACTGCCAGGTAGGTAGAAAAAAATTCCCAAATTACCAGGTGAGCAGGAAGGAAGAGATGAGACTGTCTGAAAGTCTCGAGAGCTCAGAAGTGAGTTCATGTCAACAAGGAGTGCTGATAGATGGAGATTCATGTGGATTTGTGGACCATGTGAATGAGGACGATGATAAGTTAAATACTTCCATCACAAAGGAAGAGGATCAGAGGAGCATTCTGATTATTGGAGGGATCAAGATATTCTTACCAAATAGCCAAGTAGAGGCCAATGCACATGATGAGAGTGCAGCAGAAGAAGAAAGACAACCCGTAGTGACTGCCACGATGAAGGAGAAGGTATCATAATCTACCCAAGGAGAAGAAGAAGAGGAGCAGACAGTTGAGATGCTCACTCAATGGGAGATAGAATTGAGGATGTTGGAGGATTGGTTGGACAATCCAGAACCAGCAGATGACTGCGAGAAGACAGTCATGCAAAATTCAGGAGAAGAGAATTTGGCAGAATAGCTCAAAATTTTCAGCGAGGAAGCTGAACAGGAAATGGGCACAACACTGGAGCCTGTAGCAGAAGAGGGAGAAGACAATATAGACTTTGTTGAGCAGCATGAAGAATTAGAAAACCTGGAAAGAAGTAGGCACATCCAATAGGTCAAGTTGGAAGAAGATGGAGGAGCATACCAGCCAGGGGAGCAATTAGAAGAAGTTGGAGATATGCTAACACAAGAAGAGATGACAGAAGAAGCCAATATGTTAATGGGGGAGACTGAACAATAGGTCAATCAAGAAGAGACTGTAGAATTGGAGTCTGCAGCAGAGTGGCAAGATAAGGCCACAAGAGATGGAGAAAATTGAAAGGGGGATTGATTTGATCTACCCATTGGTAAGGAAGTGCAGCGGAGCAGACTGCATAAAGAGAACCAACCATTGGAGCAGCTGGGCAGGGAGATTGAAGAGATCAGAAAGTTGATGTTGAGGTCAACACAAGAAGCAGTTAGGAAGAGAGAGATGAACAGAAGAGAGCCTGTCGTAGCAGCAGGGAAGAAGATGCAGAAGCAACAACAACAACAACATTAGCAACAACGGAATAGATGGAGAGGATCAGGAGAACAACTCTAGAAGAGAGTTTGGGATCTAGGTGGATTTCAACACTCGAGAAGAGGAGCTCATGAGTAGGAGCTCATGTTTTTCCTAGAAGGGGAGTAGGATGCAGGAGCATCGCTCCACCTCAGTAGCGTGCCAACATTCCATCACATCATCATGCATTTCAGGAGAAAGAGAGTCATTGAACCTCTCACATTTTTAAAAATGAAATCAGATCCCATGGGGATTTGTGTTGTAAGGATTTTAATGCCAAGCCATGCCTTTGTACAGGTAGTAGGCAGAGTCACCTTAAATGGTTTCTTGTAGCAGACCCATATTGTAGTCAGGTTTGGGTAAACATTTATGAAACTTCAATGGAATAGATGAGGTTAGGTGAGAGAGGATGAGCTCGCAGAGCCCCTCTTTTGTAATGAGATCTTGTTTCAGATTTCATGAGGGCAGATTAGAAACTAGACTTGAGAGAGAGAGGTCTGGGAAAAATAGAGGCCTTAGGAGGTCTTAGAAGTTCTGAGAGAGAGAGCTTGAGAGGACTGAGACTCTGAGCAGTCCAGTTTTTGTAATCATCTATATAGATACACAAAGATAATAGAAAATAAGTTTATTCCTGCATATTGTTGTTCATGTATTTACGTTCCATGAATGAATGTTGTAGATGTATGATAGATTTCATTTATAGTAGGAATATAGGTTTCTGTATCTTTGATTGAGTTGTGTAATATCATTCTGGGTTCTTTAGGCTGTGCAAGGAGTGCATAACAAAATTTTGGAAGTTCTGTAGCCAGCGCAAGGAGTGTGCATCTGAATCTCTCTGTCGAGTTCAGAGAAGAACGTGCCAGGAGGGCACACCTATATAGTTTGCAAACTCAAGGAGGATTCTTAGGGTTACTGAACACTCTGGACGAAATATTGTGCAGAGGAAGCACATAAAAAAACTACTGAAGGTTCTGTAGAAGTTCTGCCAGGTGGGCATCGGGCGAGTGGAAGGAGTGCACAGGAAGAACTCTTTATTGAGTTTAGAAAGAACCAGAGTTACTGAGAACTCTGTAGAGATATTCCAAGTGGGCATTGATCTGGTGCAAGTGTGCATAGAAGAAATCTGTGTCGAGTTCAGGAGAAACAGAGTTACTGAACACTCTGCCAGGAGAAGCTTTGCAAGGAGTGCATCGAGCAAGGAGAATGCCAGGAGGGCGAGAAGCATTTTCTTTTTCAAGAAAATACTTTGGATCCGAGTTTAACGAAATCCCATGAACGCAAGGAGTGCGTGGGAGATCAAAACCTTTGAGGAGATCAAGATCAAAAGGAAGAGCGCAAAGAGTGTGCACAGAGAGGAATTATTCTAAGTCCATAAGCTTAAGAGAGATAACGCTTTCATAAGCGTAAGTGAGACCCAAAGGAGTTGGGTTCATAGGAGAAAGATCGAAAGGACAAGACTTTCAAAACTTTGGAAATCTTCCAAGTTAGGAAGAAATCATAAGCTCAGGAGTAATAACACATCAACCATAGATCAGTTGCGGAGGAGAAAATCTGGACCGTCAAACCCATGTCCAGACACCCATCAGAGAGCGCGGGAGGATAACAGATCTTAGTCGTCAAATCTATAGCGCATGGACCAATAGTCATTGGATCTGGACGAAATTGCACGAGAGAAGTTTGAAGATTATCAGGACCGTCCATTGGAAAGGACGCGTGGTGAGAACTCAACATTTCACTGACTCGTAGACAAGGGAAGTCAAAGGGGGTAGCCATGAGAAATCGTGAAACATGAACTCACGAAATTATCAGAACCATCCATCGAAAAGGACATGTGGCGAGCGTTCAGCATTTTGTTGACTCGTAGAGTGAAGAAGTCAAAAAGTAGAACTGGGAAGATTCACAAAGAGAAGATTCACGAAAGGATCACAGTCGTTGATCGTCTCGACATCATCGTGACCATCTGTTAGTGTTGGAAGTCACTCCTGGATTGCAGTAGGAGTAGAGCCCGACGCCCATCAGTTTATGTCACGATTTTTCTTTTAATGGGGTGATTGGATGGATAGAGACTCAAGAAGATATCGCTCAAACTCAAGAAACCGGGCTTGGTATGTATAAAAACAAAGGAGGTCTTGATCTAACTTCAGTCAGTGAGTCGATTATAAAATGAGCAGATGGAAGACTTAATGAGATGAGTGAGCAAGATTGCTTTGGGCATTAGGCCTTTCAACAGCTTGAGGAGGAAAAACTTAGAATACAAGATCCTCTTGGTTTAGAGTTTTGGGGAACTAAAGGGTGACTTGACTGGACCTTCCAATTCCAAATCATTCAGCGTTGAGAAAATACAAGAACTGATTAGAAATAATACAACTATTACAGTGATCCAACATACATCATCCTATAACAGCGTAACTCGACTGGATCCTCCAATTTCGAGTTGTTCTAACACAATGTACACAGAGAGGTGGAAATAAGCTAACATTCATAAGGCAAGAAGTCTCAAAAGCCAATACATAACCAGAACAACTAGTGCTTCATCAAAACTTTACAATCGAGAGCCTCTGCTCAACCATCGATCCTTTCAAAAATACAAAAATTGAGTACATATACTCAGAAAATTTTGCCTAACAGAGGAGTGCTCAGACCTCCAAGGTGTGGCATCCCTTCAGTCAAACTCAGACCGATATCCTTCGTCAGATGCCACCTTAACTATGCATGGCTCTTGCAAGGGGGGTAGCTGAGCCATTAAGTGTCAAGTTAGCGTGTGCAGACTTATCTGGCTAGTCGAGGACTTGGCATGGCTTCTTTGGAAAAAATTGGCACACAGGACCATCTCATGCACACTTCTTTCCAGATCCTCCATACCTTACACTTAGAGAAAATTTGAGCTTTGAATCCCAAGCCCTCTTATTGTCTTCTAATAATCTTTTAATGAGATTAATTAGGCTTTTATTGGAAGATTATGCCAGTCCATTTCCTTGAGGATAATAGGGGGTGGAGTGAATTAGCGAGATCTGGAACTGCTCACAGAACTTAATCAGAGGCTCAGATTTGAACGAAGCAACATTATCAGTGACAATCCTGCTGGGACAGCCAAATCCGGCTATGATATCCTCCAGAAAAATGATAATTACTTTGTGTGATGCACTTCTTGTGGGGGCAGCTTCTATCCACTTGGTGAAATAGTTTGTTGCAGTCAGGATCCATCTGTGTTTGCCACTTGAGGGGGGATTTATTTCCTCGATGAAGTACAACCCCCACTATTGAAAAGGTGTTGAAGCCACTATAGGCTTCAGTGGCAATGGTCTAAGTTGTTGCTTTCCTGAGAACTTTTGGCATCTGATGCAAGCTCTGACTTCTCTGCAGACATCGGCGAATAAGGTGGGCTAGTAGTGCCTAGCTCTGAGGATTTTGTGAGCTGTGGTCTTCCAAAAATAATGTCCTCCACAAAGGCCATTATGGAATTCAAATATAACCTTCTGGGATTCTTGTGAGTTCAAACACTTCAGCAACACCCCTAGAGGGTCTCTCCAGTATAAGACTTGGCCAATGAGGCAATATTTGACCGCCTTGAGTTTTAAATACCTTGCCTTACTTTTACCCATTCCATCAAGGGGACTCAACTACTGCAGAAAGTACAAGATGTCTCGATACTAGGCACATTCTGTTAGTGGCAAGTTGTCCCGAGAATTCTGGCTGGGCGAATCAGCTTGCTGAGTTCCTAAGCAAGCATTGATGAAGCTGATCCCCAAGGCTTTGCAATTGGATTCAGCCAGCAGCTTGGCTAAACCATGCCCCTTAACCAACTTGGTGGGCTTAATCTCCAGATCAAACTCTAGGATTTTGGCAATCCATTTACCTCTTCTCCCATCTATATCAAGTTGTATAAGGATGTCCTTCACAGAGGCTGAAGGAATGTATGCAATCACTTTTGAGTGCAAGACATAGACTCTGAAAGATTTGAGAGATTTCACCAAGGCATAGGCCTGCTTCTCCATGATTTCGTACTAGATTTCTGCATCTCTTAATGCTTTACTGAAGAAGGCAATGGGTTTCTCTCTCCCTTCCTCATTTTTCTACAATGAGACCGTTGCTATTGTATCAAAAGAAGTGAAAGAAAAAACTAGGAAGTATTTGGAATAGTCAGGACTGATCAACACAGGTGCCTTATTCAGTGCCCTTTTTATTTGGACAAAAGATTCCCTGGGTTTAGCAGTCCATTTTGCTTCATTTCCCTTTTTGAGCATGGTTGTGATGTGTTTCACTAGCTCAACAAAATTTGAGATGAACCTCCTCAGAAAGTTAGTCTTCCCTAAAAAGGCCTGAACTTCCTTTCTAGACCGGGGAAGTGACAGAGTCTGAATTGCCTCTACTCTGTTGGGATAAATTCTCACTCCTTTTGTTGATACTGTATGGCCTAACAACTTTCCCTCCATCATAGCAAACAAAGACTTCTTAGGATTTAGGGAAAGACCAAACCTCTGACATTTCGAGAAAACTTTCCTTAAGTGATAGCAGTGTTCTTTATCAGACCTGGAGAAGACTGTGATGTCGTCCAAATAGATCACCACAAACTGGTCTTTCTCCCCAATGAAGGCTATGTCCATGGCTCACTGAAATGTTTCTCCCGCGTTCATAAGTCCAAATGACATTTTGGCATACATGAATGTCCCCCAAGGAGTGGTGAAGGTTGTCTTTTCCCTGTCTTCAGGCATGACCGATATCTGATTATAGCCAGAAAATCCATCAATCATGGATATCCTAGATGCACCAGTTACCCTCTATAGTATGTGTTCCATCTTAGGTAGGGGGTAATTGTCCTTTCTTGAGCTTCTGTTCAGATTTCTGAAGTCGACGCAAAGCCTGATTTCACCACTTTTCTTTCTTACTAGGACCAAATTGGCCACCCATTCATAATATCTCAAGGGGACAATGATTTGGGCATCTAACAACTTCTTCACTTCTTTCTCCATGACAGGCAGCAACATGGGATTTATCTGTCTTAGCCTCTGCCTAAATGGCCTAGCTCCTTCCTTCAGAGGGATCTTGTGTTCAATGACGAATGTGTCGTATGTCTTGAGGTCTTCATAGGTCCATGCAAACACATCAGCAAACTCTCTTAATAACTCTGTATATTCGGCCCTCTGTTCTCTGGTCAAATTTCTCAACAACTTGACAAACTTAGGCTCCTCCTGTGTGCCAATGCTGCACTCAGCTGTGTTAGCATCTTCATATGAAACCCTACCCTTTACTACCACATCATTCCCATCGAAAAATCTTTCTAAAGGGACTAGTCCCCTTGAAATGTGATTGCTATGTAGCTAAATAATCTGGTGATTAGCAATTTCATTTAAAAATACCTCGGGGTAAAGGTCACCTTCAAGGTCAGGATCCTGATCAATGTGCAACGCAGAAAATTCATCAACAGATTGGAGAATTTTTTTGATTTAAGGATCATCTTCGAATACCTTCCAATGCTTGACATTGTTCGGTACAGAGGGCCTATATTTTATCTCAACATCATATTTGACCATAGACAACAGGGGGATCTTGAACTGGCTAGCTGAAACAACTAAAGAATCGGCCAAAGCATTTTTCTCCCTTGGAATAAAAGAGATGTTGAAGGCTGAGAAGAATTTGTCAATCAGGTCTCGTACCTCCTCTCTGTAAGCTCTGAGCCGAGGATGCCTAGTCTGGTAAGCGTTTTTGACTTGCTGGGTAATCAACTTAGCATCTCCGAACACTTCTACTTCCTCAATCCCCATTTATTTTGTATCCCTTAAACCTAGAACAAGAGCTTCATATTCTGCCACATTATTAGTTGCTTCGAATTCAAGCTTGTATGACAGGGATATGGTTTCCTGACAAGGCGACACAAAGACCACTCCAGCAACAACGCCTTCGCTAGAAGAAGCTCCATCGAAAAACATTTTCCAAATAGGTGTGTTTGGAGGAGGTATCCCACGATCAAATAAGGGTTTCTTTCTAATTTGGGAAGGGGGTTCAGGAGCATCAGTGAGTTGTAACAAACTAGATCCCAAATCAGTGTCCAACGCAAATATATAGTGATTGGTAGGGTTTTCCTCATCCCTAACAATGTAGGCTAGCTGGGCTTCTCTGTACAGCCTCCTATGTTCCCCTCCAAAAACTGGAATAGTAGCATATGTGAGATCCATCTGTAATGTTCCTCCAAGATTTTTAATCCAATATCTTGACATCAGCATGTCAAACTTGGGAGGAACGTCGGCCGCTACAATGTCCATGACCAGACTCTTCATTGGTAGCAGAAATAGAGAGACCGCCAAGTCTTTGATGACTCCAAGGCATTGCACCCTCCTTGAATCGAAAGAGTACAAATCATGATAAGTCTTTGTCACCTCCAGTCCCAATTCTTCCATTACTATTTTGGGTATAAGGTTATGGGAAGCCCCCAAATCCATGAGGCAGTTATGCAACACTTTATCATGTATGTTCAGGGATGTGTAGAAAGGAGGGGATGAATCATCTCTATCTTCTACCATGGGACCTAGGATAACTGTTGGCTTTTTTTCTTGGAGATTTATTGAGTCTATGGAAGGCTGGAGGGGCTCAGATTGTAGTAGCTTGGAGAGGGACTTTTTGAAATCTTTATTTTTAACTAGTTCAGATAGGGGTACATGAATTCTAATCTTCTGAATCTCATGCTCAAAACTAAAGGAGGAGAGAGACTTAGGATCTTCCCTTACCTTGGAGACAGGTTTCTTGGCTACTGGCGAAGCATTCTGAGTTTTCTTTTCTTTAGTAGTGGTTGTTGCAGCTTTAGTAGGCCTTTCTGCTATGAGGGGCTGATCTTGGCTATCAAAATTCCCTTCTTTCTTTTTTGACCTGAGATTGTATCTGTTAGGAGTGTTGTTGGCCTTTTCCCCTTTACTCAACTCATTGATTTGGGTGTTGATAAGGGATTCTTCATATGCAGATTGAGTCAAATGAGGAAAAGGGGAAGTGTCCTCAATGCAATGGATCTCAGGGTCGATTTCATCCACCTCCTCTCCTCCCTCATGAGCAACTAGGCTGTTCTGGAGAGGGGTCTGAATCCTCTGATCATCCCTGTCTATGCTTCTTTGTTCCTTTGGAAAATTCAATGGCATATTGTTACCAGGCCTCCTGAAACCTCTGTTATCAGTATTCTAGGGGTTTCTGTACGTGGGATTCCCCTCTAACTTCCACTTCTCCATCCTAGCCGAAAGGGATTTCGATACTTTAGCTACCTCATCCGTCTGAAGGGGAAGGGGAGAGGAATGAGATGAGGAGGAATCTGTTCTTCTCCTGGATACGTCTCTGTCAGCCTTATTCCTGAGTTGGTAAAAAAACAATATGTTGGACTCTACTTCCATGGATGCATCCTGCATGTGAGCTAGAGTGGTGGCTCTCCTTTCCCTCAGCAAGAGGCAGAAATCAGAATCAAAAGCGCTGGCATAACTGATCTTGGCAGAGGCTTCAGAGGGCTTTATCTTGGTGGGGATCTTATTGTACATTTTATTAAATCTTTTGGAGAAGTCAGAGACAAAATCTCCTTCCTTTCTCTTCAAAGACCCAAACTCAGTCATGTAATACATGAAGTCCTTTTTGTCTCCCCATTGTCTCAAAAAGGCACTATCCAAAGCCTCAATCCC
>SNQJ01S0172352.1:0-20442 GCA_010110895.2 Picea sitchensis
AGTCTTTCACTCTGTATTTTTACAGTCTCTGTACATTTATTTCATTAATAGAAATCATGTATTACTGTATATATGTGTTTATGGTTGCATCTCTGATACATTTCTGTTATATTATTGAATATCTGCGATATCTCTGTGCATTTCTTTATTATATCTCCGATCTCATTTCGTGTCGAAAATAATCCGGATCAAAGAGTGCATGAAATGCATGCTACAACCATTAGCATGTATCAATCAGATTTGAAACAAAAAATTATAGAGACTGGCAAATCAGAGTTACAATACAAGGATTTAGTGGCAAAACTACAGCAAGGTAATTTGTAGCAAAAAATTGGAGAATACAAGCTAGATAAGGATGAAATTCTCAGGTACAAGGGCAAAATTTATGTACCAAATTCCCATGAGTTGAAAAATCTGATATTGAGAGAAATGCATAATATGCCTATGTTGGGCACGCAGGATATCAAAAAACTATTGCAGTTGTCAAGAGCCAATATTATTGGTCAGACATGAAGAAAGAGGTTGTTGATTTTATTTCTAGATGTTTGGAATGTCAAAAAGTAAAGGCTGAGCATATACACCCACTTGGATTTCTACAGCCATTACCCATTCCTGAGTGGAAATGGGAAGTTGTAACCATGGATTTCATTACCAAACTGCCCATAACAAACAAGAAACATGATTATATCATGGTAGTGGTGGGTAAGCTTACTAAAGCTGCCCATTTTATTCCAGTTAAGCTCACTCACAAGGCAGTGAACATTGTTGATGTTTATATGAGGGAAATTGCTAGATTACATGGCATACCCAAGACAATTGTGTCTGACAAAGATCCAAAATTTACCTCAAAATTTTGGAAGGGATTATTTAATGGATTTGGAACAAATTTGAATTTTAGTACATCTTATCATACAGAAATAGATGGACAAACAGAGAGGGTGAATCAGGTGATTGAGGATATGTTGAGGATGTATGTGATGGATAAACCATCAAAATGGGAAGACTACCTACACTTGGTATAGTTTGCTTATAACAATGGGTACCAAGCATCTCTAAATATGAGCCCATTTGAGGCACTTTATGGCAGAAAGTGAAACACACTGGTAAGTTGGGATAACCCAACAGATAGAGCAGTGGTTGGGACAAATTTGCTCAGGGAAATGGAAGAGCAAATGTTGAAAATAAAACAAAATTTAAAGGCTGCCCAAGACAGGCAGAAAAGCTATGTTGATAAGGGAAAAACTCACAGGGAATTTAAATTGGGTGACCATGTATTCTTGAAAATGAAAGCCAACAGAAGTTCCCTGAAGTTGGGAAATTGTTTAAAGTTGGTAGCTCGCTATTGTGGGCCGTTTGAAATCCTAGAGAGGATTGGTCCAGTAGCTTATATGATTGCATTTCCTGCATCTATGTTTGTCCATAATGTATTCCATGTATCATTGCTAAAGAAATATATGCCTGATACTAATCATGCTATTGATTGGAATGTGATTCAGGTGGAGCAAGAAGGTGCTTTTCAAGTGCACCTGGTGTGCATTTTGGACCGAAAAATCAAACAGATCAGGAATCCAACCATAGGGATTGTAAAGGTCCAATGGGCCTGGTATGGTTCTGAAGATGCTACTTGGGAGCATGAGGATGCAATGCATGAAGAATACCCTCATCTTTTTGAGGATTTTTGAAATTTAGTTGTACATGGGTACATGATGCACTGAGGACAGTGAAAAAATAAGGGGAGGGGATTGTAATATCCCTAAGGCCGAACCCAATTGTAAATGTAAATACAAATGTACTTAAGCTGGTGAGTTGTTTTGATATCATTTTTGTATGCACATTTCATGGCATAGTGCGTGCATGTACTGCGCAGTAAAATGAGGAAGTGTGCACATTCTAGGATACTGCGCACAACATCTTAAGTGTGCGTGATGTTGAGGCCATGGAGACTTTGTGTATATGATATGTTTTATAGGCTAGTGAGACAGTTATTATAATCTAGAATGCTTATGTTTTTATTAGGCCGGAGAGCCTAGATGTTAAAGGCCAGTGCGCCTATTTTTTTACATGTCTCATATTTAATATAAAATGCATTGTTGCACGTAGACCGGTCAGGATAAAAGAGATGGGGGACTAAACTCCACTAGTTATGGAAAGGGATGGGCTAAGTTAAGGAAAGGGGCTAATCTAGGGAGCTTGAGCCAAAAAGGAATATTATATTAATATTTCTTAAATCATAAAGTATGGATAATTATTCTATCCTAAGTTCTAAAGTTGGGGACAAGTGGGCCAAAGTATCTCCCAACATGACAAGTGTCAAGCTGGGGACATGCATACATATTGTTGGGACTTAGTTCATTTTCACACCCCCCCCCATCATTCTTACCATCATCTTTTCCACGATTCCTTCCATCATTCATCCATGATTCCATGACCATTTTTCACTCACGCAGTCAGTTATACTCCATATTTTTTTTCACTATACATGAGCTTGTATCCATGGCCATTGAGGTTTGTGTAGCTGGTTAGCTGGGGAGTTGGACTGAAGAAGTGGGTGGTCAGGTTCGTGGGATACTGAAGAAGCGGGTTGTTAGGCCTGTGAGAAATTTCTCTCTGGGTGAGAGAATTGTTGGGAATTGATTTCCTGAAGGTGCTAAACTATAGTTACAGGGCTCTGAGACTTCCTATCTGGCATGTTGTTGAAGCCATGGAAGGGAAGTGGGGAAGCTGAAGGACTGTGAAAAAGAGAAGGGGCACACTTCCTGGGGTGGGGCAGGCATGTGGGGAATGAGAGACTGTAGGCTATTAGTTTGAGTAGGCACCTGTGATGGAGTATTTATTGTTTTCCATGAACCATTAGCATGGTTAGGAACCCTTTACCCAATAGAGTTTAGTCCTAGCTCGGGGGTGACTCACTGTTGAGAGTGATGAACAGTGTGTTCTAAGGCTAGGAGGTTCATGGAAGGTCTGCACGTAGTTGGTGATATTCTTAAAAAGATAAGTGTTAATTGTGTGATAAAATTACATGTTGCATTGTTATCTACGTGTTTATTTTATGGGATTATCATATGTGTGGTTATAACTGTCTGTAGGTTTTTGGGTATTTCCTGTATATGATGCATGTCTATGTTTATTGTTATTTCAATTTGAATTTGTGCATTTACATAATGTATTTGTCTGTTACGTTTTATATATAAATATTTCGCAAGAGTGTTGTGTGTGTATGTTTTAAATGCATGCAGTTAGAAAATTTTATGTGCCATAGCTCATAATAGAAGTTGGGTATGTTACAGTATGTTCCACAGAGAGAACGTAAGTGTTCTTTGGCGTAGTGTGGCCCGACCACGGGTGGTCGGGGACGTTACAATATGGTATCATAGCTAAGTAAAGCATCTAAGTAGTGGCATGGCCCGACCTGTTAGTGGCTGGGGATGTTACATGTATGCTAAGTTCAATAAGTGTGACTTCTTTCAAAAACAAATTCAATATTTAGGCCACACCATCTTAGCAAAAGGAGTGGCAATGGATCCCGAAAATATCAAGGCAATCACAGATTGACCTACCCCTCGAAATGTAACATAAGTAAGATCTTTCATGTGATTAGAGGGGTATTATAGAAGGTTTATAAAGGGATTTTCCAAGATTGTTCATCCCATTAATTCATTATAGAGGAAAGGAAAGAAATTTGTATGGTCAATGGAGTGTGAAGCCAACTTTCAGCAGTTGAAACACCTTTTAACCAATTCCCATGTTTTGAACATTGCAGACCCTGAAAAGGATTTCTTGGTTTGTACTAATGCTTGTAAAGGACTTTGTGGAGTTCTTATGTAGGAAGGGAAAGTGATCTATTATGAATCATTAAAGTTAAATTAGAATGAGAAACAATATGTTACCCATGATTGGGAGCTCACAACAATCATGCATGCATTGAAGATGTAGAGACATTACTTGCTCAGAAGAAGTTTTGTCTTGATCACAAACTATTGTGGGTTAAATTATTTTTTTTACCAACCGAGGTTGAATGCTAGACATGCTAGGTGGACGACTCTAATTACTGAGTTTGATTTTGATATCAAACACATAAAAGGAAAGGAAAACATAGTGGTAGATGCACTCAATCGAAGTGTTCAAACCATACAATTAGCAACAGTAACTGTAGGAGAGTCTGACATCAAAAAAAGCATTAGAACCCTCTTACAAGAATATGAGTTATTCAATCAGGTAAGAAATGGATTGCAACAAAATACCAAAGAGAAGAAATATGAATGGTGTCATATTACAACTTATTATTTTTTGTTGTACAAAACAGATTGTATGTGTCAAACTCAACAAACATGAAATAGTTAACCATCGATGAATTCCATAGGAGACCCTATGTAAGTCATCCTAGTTACCAGAAAATGGTAACAACAGTAAGGCAGTTTCATTATTGGCCAATAATGAAGCAATACATTGTTGAATACATTTATACTAAGCATTTGGAGTATCAACATGTAAATATCGAACACAAACACCCTGTGAGACTATTGCATCCTTTGCAAATTCTATAATGGAAATGGGAGACAATATCCATGGATTTTATTACTGGTTTTCCAAGGGAAATTAGGAAACATGATGCAATCATGGTAGTGGTTGATAAGTTGAGAAAATAATCTCACTTCATTCCTATTAAATCTACTTTCAAAGTTATAGATGTTGTTGATTTTTTTATGAGGGAAGTTTTTAGAATGCATGGTTTACCCAAGACCATAATCTCGGACAAAGATTCTAAATTCACCTCATTTTTTTGGAAAAGATTGTTTGCGGGTTTGGGAATGCAGTTAGCATTTAGCATGGCCTATCATCCTCAAAAAAATGGTCAGACTGAGAGAGTGAATAAATTCTTAGAAGACATGTCGAGGATACATGTTATGCATCAACCCAAGTAGTGGGAAGAATATCTACCCTTGGTAGAGTTTTCCTATAACAATGGTTATCAATAATCATTGAAGATGAGCCCATTTTAGGTTCTATATGGCAAGAAGTGTAGAGTTCCAAGTAGTTGGGACAATCTAGTGGACAAGATCACACTTGGACCAGAACTATTGAAATAAATGGAGAAAGCTATGATTACGATAAGGAAAAACTTGAAAGTAGCCCAGGATAGACAAAAGAGCTATGAAGAAATTAAAAGAACTCATAAAGAGTTCGAGGTGGGAGATCATGTGTAACTCAGGGTGAAATCCAAGAGGAGTTCCTTAAGGATGAGAGCATGTTCTAAGTTGGCACCCTACTATTGTGGACCATTTGAAATCCTAGAAAGAGTCGGACCAATAGCATATAGAATTTCCTTGCCACTTGTTGTTAAATCTCATAATGCGTTCCATGTCTATTTATTGAATAATATGTTCATGATTCTAATCATGTTATTGATTGGATTGTGATACAGGTGGAACGAGAGGGAGAATTCCATACCAAACCTCAATGCATCTTGGACAGGAGAGAAACATTGCTCTGGAACCGAGTCATGGCATAGGTCAAGGTGCAATGGAAGCACTTTGGAATAGATGAGGCTAATTGAGAACTAGAAGATGCCATGAGAATGGAATACCCATTTATTTTTTATGTATAAGTGTATATATGGTGTGTTGGTTACTATTTCCCTTCTCGAGTTATCTGAGTTATTGACCCAGGGTTCATGTCATTCGGGGTTCCAACAAAGCCTCTAAAACTATCGGACCTCCTGGTAAACTAGAAGGCAACACAACACCTGAAAGGCACTGCGCAGTCTCACCTGAGATGTATTTAAATGGGTGACTGTATGACTCAGGTGTTTACAGCCTAGGACAGAGTAGGGGATAGGGGTTTCTTAATTAAATCCAGGTACCGTGTGTTGTAAGGTAAACTACTTATCCTTTGAAGTCGCATCTGTATATTTCATAGTTTAATTCTAGAAGAGTATAACCAGATTCATAACAATGTGCTAACTCATTCATCAAGCTTAACCATTAATTGTTGAAAGAAAGACGAGACATGCATACATTCAACATATTACATGAGTATTACCGTGGTTCACCCCCACCTTGGTTACGTCCACAAATATTTGTCTCTTGGCTCTTTTATTATGGCTGTTATGGATTCCCGGTACCACGCACTTACAATTCTCCACAAAACTGGATAAGATCTATGTGAGGCAAACTAGATCGCACCATGCTCTACAGCTTGCAGTCTAATCCTCAGAACTACCTTCCCTCATAACTTGTTTTTTCAACAGCTTACAAAATCGGTTCATACAGCTAAAATAACAACAGAACCTAACCCTCAAAAACAACAATAATAAAAAAAACCATCCTCTCTCTCTATATGATACTTTCATATCTATATTTATACATTTTAGGCTCTTTATCCTTTTACAGAATATTTCCAAAACTCTAACCCTTCTTATGTTAGGTCTTTCTCCCATGCATGTGTTGTTCTTCCTCCAGTTGTCGCTTTCCTTTGTGCACACTTTCTTGCATGCGCGCGTGTTGTTCTTTTGCCAGTTGTTACTTCAGTTTTCTTCACACTTTCTTTCCCATGATCGTTCTTATTTCCCCTTCGGCCTGGTGCCAACAGGCCCCCAACACTGACATGTGACTCGTCCCGAGTCACCTAATTTCTTTGTGCTTCCTTGATCTCCTTGGTGATCGTCTGGAACTGTTCCTGCAACTCTGTTGCTTTTGTCAGTGCCTGTGTGGTTTTCTCCTTGATGGTGTTGACTATCTGAGTTGCCACTTCCTCTCTCATCAGTCCTGCGCATTCTAGCTGAGTCTGTGTTATATATTTTTTGGCTTCTTCTGCCTACACAAGTACATCTGCTACTTGTTCCTGCAATGGTTCTATTTGAGCCTAACGCTCTTGTTTATGAGTTTGCGCAGTGATAAGTTATGCCTGTATCTTATTCAACTCTTGTGTTCCCTTGACCCATTCTGGAATTGGTATGGTCTTCTTTCATTGCTTGAGTTCTTGGATCATTACATTGATCCTCTCCTCATCCTTGTCCCAGTGTTGGACCTGTGGATCCTCTTCCAGCCTTGTCAAAAGTTGTGTTGCTTTATCCAACAAGTCGGCTACCCATGCTGACCTATTTTTCTAGCTCCTGCAGTTGCATTGTTGCTTCCTGCTTCCTTTTCTCCTTCACTACTGGTGGAGTTGTCAGTCTAATTTGTCTGTAGAGAGTCTCGATCTCATTCTGATATTGATCAATTGCCTGTGCAATCTGGTTGATATTTTCTATGGCTAGGAGTTCATTTCCTTGCACAGTAGTTGGAAGTTTCCCAAAAATTTATTCCACTCTACATTCCAGCTCATTTATGCATTCTTTCTCCTTCCGAGTTTCATATTTGGCCTATGCACAAACTGTTTCCAGTGCTTCCCGCTTATTTGTTGCTTGTTGTAGCTCAACTAAGTTTTTATGTGCTCGTGATTGCATCTCATGGTCGACTCTAACCTGTAGTTTGTATAATTCTCTTGATGGCATATGTGTCAAGACCAATTGGATATGATCCAAATCCTTTAGTGGTGTCTGTCCCACAATTTCATCCATTCACAGTATGCTAGGCTTTATGTAGACTGTGGAATGTGCATGTGGTATCGGAAGAACTGGGTCGCGTTCTTCTACCTCCACCCTTTCTGTGGTTTGTGTGGTTGATGGCTCTATGCCTCTACTGCTACTCGTGATCTAGACTTCCCCAAATTTCTTAAGAAGATGTCCCATTTCCGTCAGTTCCTTCTACAGTTTATTCCTGTGGTGCGCGGCATGATCAAAATCCTCTGAGAGGAAGTCTTGGACCATTCTAGCAATCATCTCTCCATCCTCCTCCATGATTGTGTATTTCGGTGGTAGTCGTTGTGCCTTCATTTTCTTGCACGCACCTACTTCCTGTACCGTTGGTCTCTTAGTTCCCCCGGGTTCATGTGTGATGGGGTTCGATGCGGTTTCATGTCCTCCCTTAGCCAGTTTTCGTTTTCCATTGGTTAGTTGAGTGGTTTCTTTCCTCCCCTTCTGGGTCCCTGGTTTCTTTGAGCCGTCGTCTTCCTGAGTTGACTTGGTTTGGCCCATTATTCGTTTCTTGGGTACTAGGATTTGTGGAGGCTATGTTTTAGCCTGTGCAACCCCTCCTTTTGTTGTTTGTCCTGGTACTTCTCTAAGTATGGTTGGAATCCTCCATTCATTAGGCCATTCATTGATGATCATGTCGATATATCCCTTAGTGACACAATAGCACATCTGTAGCCACTATTTATCTGGATCCTGCCTTTGTTGTATCCACACAACTTGTCTCCTAGCCCAGAAATTGGCGATGCCCCCGTATCGTTAGACAACCTCTGGTGTTATTCTCCATGCTCGGTTGATGGCTTCCTGTATCTCCTGTAGGTAAGCTTTGAATATGATTCCATTCTCCCTCTTATGTTTGGCTAGTGGCGTGGATCTCAGAACACGATATATTTCTCCTCCTGCCTGTGGTGTGGTACAAAAGACGACATGTTCTGGTTCTCACCATCCCATGAAAGCTATGAGAGTGATCAACCATGAGTAATGAAATTTTGTACTTGTGTCCTGCGCATCTTTGCAGTCTACTTGGAACAAGTTTGATAGGTATGGCGCCCAACTCATGGAGGTGCCTTCTGCGCACTGAGCTGCAACAACAATGACTCCTGCCAGTACTTCGTCTTTGCAGAATTTTCTTAGCAGTTTGCAGGCTAAGATATTTGTGCCCAATTGCATCGCGACATTGTTGATCCGTTTAATTATAATGCCTCTTGTTCCCCTATCGATGCCATATTTTTTCTTCATCTCTTCTGTCAATGTTTTTTCCTTGGACTTATCATCCAGAATCAGTGCGGGATCCATACCCCCAATGGATAGGCCTGTTATCTACATGATAAATTTGACCATTATGGGGACGGGTTTGTCTAGCCATACATCCCCTCCTTACGTAACTGCTAGCAGTTTCTTGATGCATGCCGACGCATATTGGCCTATGCCAAAGTGTGGTATCTTCAGAAATCCTAGCATTCTTGTTCTGTCCATTCCAGTTGCCCACTGGTGTGGCTGAGTGATGGTTTCTCCGATTTGGTTCACAACTACTTTTTGCATAAAGACTTGTGGTGCAAGCTCTGGATATTTGGTTTCGTCTGCTACGTCATTGTCAGAATACTTGAGCTTCCCGACGTGACCCAATAGTTGCAGTTCCACCTGTACTCCCTCTGGTATGCGAGGTAGCACAATATCTACAGCCGGTTTCTTTTGAGGTGAGCTTGGTATCTGAACTCGGTCCTCCTATTGTGTTGGTTGGCTCGAAGTTCTAACAACTCCTATATATTCCCCTGTCATCCACTCTAGCCACGCCTAGGTAGTTCCAGTGGTCTCCTTGGCTAGGTGACCTAAGTCAGGTGCTTGCGTCTCGTCTGGTTTCTCCTCTGCTCCCAGATGGTGTGTCATTTTGTTCACTTCCACGGTTGCTTCAGTATGTTCTAGTGGTATTTCCCGTTGGCTTTCTTCTTCTTTTCTCTAAGACTCGTGCACCTCTACTGGTGTATCCTGTTCCATGGCCTCTGTTTGTGGTTGCGGAATCTCCTCTAGTATTGGTGTGGACTCTACTTGGATTTCCTCTGGTGACAAGATTTCATCAATATCGACAATCTCTGGTGGTTTTTGTTTTTTTTCTTCCAGTGGTCCTCGTGACCTAGTCTGAACCCTGGTTGATCTAGCTATATAGCTTGGTTCTGCGAGCTTCGATGGTGCCATAATGGTGTCTATCGAACATTTGTTGAGTTCGAATGGCTTCGGTGAGCTATGTGGTTTCACTTTGTTCGTTCTAGCTACTGTTACTCTTTTTCTGTTCTCCTTTCGCGAATAGACTAACCGCTTTTGTGTTTGTGTGTTTTATGGGATTGTCATGAAGCTTGTCGAGGATGCTTCCTCCATCATGTGATTAATGCACCATAATTGTGGGTTCAATGTATTCGCGGCGGTTTCATACTTGCCATTATGCCTACTCTACCGTCCCCAGTTGGCACGTTTAATGTGACATCCCATCTGTCCTTTCCTTGCTTTAAATATGCCTCATGTTGTCCTGTCAGCCTGCTTTTGTTGACTTTTCTTTTCCCGCTTGTTTCCTTTTCCGATATGGTTGTTATCGTTTCCCTCATTTATTTTATATATTTATTTATTTTTTTACTGTGCAATGGGTGGTCGATTGTCCTTGTACATCTTCAGTCGGCTCCCAATGATCATTCCTCTGAGGTCTGCTCCTGCTAGATCTACTAACTATACAAATCCTCCATCCGTGACAGATTTTACCTCATATAGTCCTAGCCAATGCATTATGAGCTTTCTTGGGTGTTTTAACGATTTACTGTCATAGAGAAATACTAGATCTCCTTCCTTGAACATCTTCTTCTTGATGTGGTGGTCATGCCAAGATTTGTCTCTTTCTTTTCGTACTTATTGGTGGAATCCTACCAAGATTCAATCTTCCTCCATCGACAATAACTGACTCAGCCTTTCCTGTACTGCACCTTGTTCTGTCATGTGTGTGATAGTTGCAACACGTAGACTGGGTATTAAACATTCTAACAGTCTACTGCTTCTTGACCATAGGCTAGTTTTAATGGTGTGTGGTATGTCAACTTTTTGCATGTGGTTCTATATGCCAATAACACTATTGGTACCTTGAGGTCCCAGTCGTCCCTGTTGACGTTACATATCTTTGTCAAGGCGTTCTCTAGAATTTTGTTGAAGGATTCTACCATGCCATTTTCTTGTGGATGATATGGTGTGATGTTTTGGTGATGAAATTCAAAATCTTCGAGCATCGCTTGGATGGTACTATTTATGAAGTGTGTTCCTTGGTCGCTCATCAAAATTCTTGGGCACCCAAATCTAGTAATTACCTGTTCAAACAGAAAGTGTGAAATTGTCTCTACACTATAATCTTTTACTGGTGCATATTCCTCCCATCTTGTTAGGTATTCCATCATGGTGATAATATATCTTGCCCCTGTTATTTTGGCTGGTGGGTTAATGGGTCCCACAAAGTCTATCGCCCATTTGTCGAATGCCTGAAGTGTCACTTGCGGTCATAGTGGCATCTCGTCCCTTCTGTTGGTTTTTCCTACACTTTGACAGACATCACATTGTTGACAATACTATTTCGAGTCTTTGT
This sequence comes from Picea sitchensis, assembly GCA_010110895.2. Lineage (NCBI taxonomy): Eukaryota > Viridiplantae > Streptophyta > Pinopsida > Pinales > Pinaceae > Picea > Picea sitchensis. Next base: position 11,184 of record SNQJ01S0172352.1, read on the forward strand.
GGATCGTTGGCCACCATAATCATGCGTGTAGTACCTTCTACGTGGTAGCTTTTTCTGCATAATGCCCTCCTGTTATTCCCTCGTGGGCTTCTGCTAAAAATCTTGGTCGTTCCTGGTCTAGTACGTATCTTCGTAAGATATTATCTACGTCCATCTTGTATAGATGTCCTGCGATCAATTAATAATCGGATGCGTGGAATACCAGGTTCTTCTTCTACGCAATGGTATATTCTCACGGCGCAGTACATGTGCTCAAGTACTGGATGATCTCTGCGAAGTGATCGTCAACAATCTATACTAAGAATAGTTGTGCATCTGAAAAAATTTCTTCTAAATTCATTGGTTCCTCTCCATTTATGACCCTCAATAGGTGGTCAGGTCCTGCATTCATTTTTCCTGGTTTAACTATTACCTCAAAGTCGAATTCTTGAAATAGAAATAACCATCGACAATTCTCCCCCCCAACACTGGCTTGTTGACTAGATATTTCAGGGTTGAGTGATCTGTAAACATCTTAAAGTGTTTTCCCAATAGGTAATGTCTGTATTTCTGTAGTGCATAAACCATAGCTAGGCCTTCTCTTTCTGTTGTGTTATAATTTTGTTCTGAGTCTGATAATGTTTTTCTTGCGAATGCTATCGGGTGATCCAAGTCTCCTGCTCCTGGTTGCACTAAGATAGCTCCAAGTTCTATCGTTGATGCATCTACATGTACATGGAATGTCTTCTCCCAATCTGGAAATACCAATATTGGTGTGGTGACCATCTTTTCCTTCAGGGTATCCAGACCGTGTTGGCACTCATCGTTCCATTGATACTTTGTATCCTTCCTTAACAGTTTTTCCATTGGTGTTGTAATCTGCATGTAGCCTTTGATGAATTTCCTATAATATCCCATATGTCCTAGCGTTTCCCTTAGTTGCCAGACTGTTTTTGGTGATGGTAGGTTAACAATGACTGCGATTTTGGCCGGATCCACTAGCAAACCCTGTTTGCATACTATGTGTCCCAATATTATCCCAAATGGTGTTCCAAATATGCATTTCTTGATATTCAGTGATATCTGGCATTGTCTTCATCATTCTAAAATCAGTCGTAAAACTTCCACATGGTTTTTTAGTAAGCTATACATTATCCAATCATCCAGGTATACTTCGAAGAATTGATGGATAAATTCCTTAAATGATGCGATGACCACTCTAGAAAATATCACAGGTGCATTCTTTAGTCCGAACGACATGATTGTATACTGATAAGATCCCCATTCTGTCGCAAACGTGTTCTTGTGTCTATCCTCCTGTGCTATCTTAATCTAATGATATCCTGAGAATCCATCGGTGAATGAGTAGGCTTCGTGGCCTCCTACATTATCGAGTACTTCTTCAATGAACGATGTGGGGAATGGGTCGTGTAGGCATGAATCGTTCAACTTCCTCAAGTCGACGCATATCCTGATCCCTCTTCCCTGTTTCTTGTCCTATACTACCATCGGGCTTATCCATTCTGATTCTTCAACTAGTTTGATGATGCCGGCCTCGAGAATCCTGTCGATATAGTCTTTAACTTTATTTTATATATGGGGTTAAATCTATATGTCGTTGTTTAATGGGTCTTGCATCAGGTCTGAGTGGTATCTTCATTTCTCCTAATTCTCTGGCTATGCCTTTCATCTCTATAAAGGTTGTGGGAAAAAGGTTGTTGTATTCGCGCAACAATTATGTGATGCTTTCTAGTGTTTGTTTGTCCTAGTAATCTCCAATGTTGACCATTTTGGGCTGCTTGGTGGTCCCTATGTTAACCTTCTTTATCTTGATTGGTGCAACGATGAACTCTGACTCTAAGGGTGGTCCTTCCACATCTCTCTCACCTTCGACTTCTTCAATACGAATATCACGCGGATCATCTTCATCTGGGGCTTCCTCCTGTACATGGTAGCATGACAGTAAATCCTTGATTGTCTACTTATTCCACTGTTGTACCTCTGTGATAGATTCCACTTCCGATTCTTCAATGAATATGATGTATCTGATTCGTTTCAGGGCCACATCTATGTTGGGGTTCTCATGCTCGAATGAGAAAGTGACTATAAAGTTCTATTAGAGTGTTGTCCATGTCTTGGTTTCTTTACACATTTCCTGGTCTGTATACCAATTCGTTGGTATGCCCTCTAAAGTATGAATGAAGTGGTGAGACCATTCCTCCGGTGGCGTCATTTTACACAACATTTTACACGCCTCCAAGTGTTCTGTTGGTGTGCCTATTCCGTCATATTTCTGTTTTTTGTTACCTGTCTATTCTGCGCCGAACCTTATGTGCAGTAATCGCTTACATTGGTACCAATATGTGATAGTCTCTTTGTGTGTGCCCCACCATCTTGCGGGTGTAGAATTTAGTGCTAAATCCATTGCTAGGAGTCTCTGGTTTTCTAACACTTCATCTTCATATTGTGTCAAGAAAGTTTCCAAATCATTTAGCCTGTGAAAACTGCGTGGTTCTTTGATTTCTGTGCCAATCCACCTTACTGCATGGTATATTCTGGCACACCTTCTCGTGGATACTTCGTGTAGTCTTTGCTGCCAGTTTTCTAACTCGTTGTATGAGTCGGTTGTACATGAAGTAATGCTATGCCAACTGAGTACCCCATCTGCAGTTGGGTTTATATAGTCTGCATCGCGCGCAGTTGTTCTGTACAACTAGTCGATCTCTTCTAAATCCAGACAAGTGGGTTCTACTAACCTCTCACTTTCTGATGGGTCGAGTGGGGCTATGACCCTGTAGTCCCCCGACTAAAATGTCATTTTTCTAGTTTTTAAGTTAATTATGGCTTGGTTTTTGAACACCCAATCCAGACCAAGTAGCGTCGGGTAAGGTGTTGTGTCGTCTACTATTTTGATGACTTCAAAGTCTGCCTTAGTGCGCACACCATCCAGATCTACCGCCACTCCTTTCAGTCTACCTATTGGTAGAATTATATGTTGATTTGCTAGCTTTAATTGAACAATTGAGTATCCCAGTGTAGGTTCTCCCATGCATTTCCATGTAGCTTTTGGTAGTACATTCACTTCGGATCCTAGATCTAGTATAACATCTCCCATATTGAAATACTCAATGTTAGCATTTAGTCTAAATTCCTTACTTGTTCTTCTTCTTGTGTGTAGGTGGTTGAAAGTTTTCAATTATGGATTTTGTTTCGTCTTGCTGCTACATTTTTCTAGGATGTTTTGCAATATTTTGGCAGATGAAGGATCACTTAACATTTTGATGCATGATTGCAAAAAGTCTTTGATAGTACTTATTTGTTCCTTGGGTTGTATTCTTTTGGTATGGTCCAGTGATGGCGACATTTCATATTCCGAAGCTTCCTTGCTCTGCTGTGCAATCGGCGTAATGTTCTCCTTATGGAATTCTTATCGGGCTTCTGTAAAGATCTCCTTCTCCTTATGTGCGTCGAACTGCTTCTTGGGGTCAATTTTCTTCTTTACCCATTGGTTCTGCGCTGGTTCCTATCGAACTGCGTCATTTCCTGTTTTCATTCCTCCTCGAGTGACTATGTTAATGTTTTGTTCGTCATCCCTTGCTTCGGCTAAAATCCACTGAACATTTTGGTTATTTTGATTCATTTTTTCCTGGATCTTTACAAGTAATGTCAGACATTCCTCCGTATCGTGTTCCAATGCGCGACAATACATACAAGTCGCTAGTGGCAGTGAGCATTCTCGTGCATAATGTCCTGGTTGCTGGAAATTATGACATGTGATTGGTCCTCTACCGTGTCCGAAACCTCCTCTGGCTCATCCTGCTCCTCTATAAGTTGCGTGATCACCTCGCAGCATGTTATACTATGGTCCCTGGTTATACTGCGCGGTATTGTATTGGGGTTGTGTCGGGTTGTACTATGTCTGGACGTTATTGTACGGTTGCAGTGGAGTATTATATTGTTGTTGCACGGTGTTGTATGGGGTTGGGGCTTGAGTGAATTGTGGTGCTTCTTTCCCAGTCATCATTTCTGCCTGTACTCTGTATGCATCTGGTGTTCTTTCCCACGTCAACTCCATAGTTCTACAATCTTTGTCGTCATGGACGACTGACTTGAAAAAGTTGCAATATGAGTTCTTTGGAACTATTTGGTATTTTTGCATCATCATGCAGTGGTAAGGGTTGTGACCCGGTTTCTTTCATATTTCCCACCATAATCCTCCCTATGGTAGTGGGTTTGGAATCCCCGTCACCATATACTGTGCGAATGTTGGGCATTCATTCTTATGGTGTCCTTCCGTCCTGCAGGTAGTGCACCAAACGACTTTTTGTTTGTCCTTGTTCTTATTCTGGTTCAGTTGAAATGTTAATTTCTTCAGATCCTCTTTCAGTTCTTCGATAGCCGGCTCCGTCTGCTGGTAATGATTCTCTTCCAATTGCAAGGATGCCTACAGAGCCTCTGCCTGCGTCTGAAACTTTTGTTGTCATAATGGATATTTTAAGTGTGGGAGTAGTGAGTTGACAAACAGGTGTCAATGTTGAATATTGGTCATAAGGTATTTTAACTTTCCCTTTAATCGCTTGAATATTTGATCAATCTCCCATACCGATTCTCTTGGTTTATGTCTTATTTCAATCATCTCATTCATGTATTGATCTTTTGAGCTCGGCTTCTGGAACTCATTTATCAATAGTTTCTTAATGTCGTCCATTGTCCTTGTCATTCCGGGAACATTGTTCGTGTCTAGACTCATGTACTAGTCTAGTGCTCGGTCTCTTAGCGTGATCGCTAGCTGCGTGAGTTTGGTGTCTTCATCAGTGATCTGCTTTGCTTCCTAGATCTTTGTGCAAATGAACAGATGCTTCTCAGGGTCTTCTGTTGCTTCTCCTCGAAACTCCGGTAATCTGATAGTAGGATCGTGTCCTGCCATTCCAAATACTGAGCTACTCCCTCATCCATGCAGTGTAGATACTTGACTAATGTTACCTGAACTGACTCCTCCATTTGTTGCTCTTTGTGTAGATGTACTTCCTACTGTCAGACTTCCTTTGAACTTTGGTTGTCTAAACAGTGGTGTTCTCTTTGGTGTATTGGTCGCACATGGGTTTATGGGTTCCACACTGACATTAATATTAAAGGGATGGTTTCCTTCTCCTCCTGTTCTTGGGCCTCTTGTTTTCCTCTCATATGTGACACGCAGGATTTCCTCAATCTGCTCCACAGCCCAAAGATCCTCTACCTCTTCCTCATCGCTTGTCAATCCCTCCCTCTTGGCTATGACTCTCTTCTTGGTATTCACCTTATATTGGTAGGGTGCTCCGATATGCGTCGTTCCTGATGACGACAAGATCCACTTAAGTTGGTCGTCATCCATCAAGATCGGGTCCAAGGGTTCCTCCTCCTTCTTCTCTTTATCCTACCCTCCTTCCATTCCTCCTCTCTCTGTCAGTGCTTCCCCCCTTCCCCCATGCATGCAGGGAAGTCTAGCTATCTGATTCCATTGTCATTATACCTTTGTTATATAGCAATATCTTGATAGAATTATACAGTGATCGAATGTACCTTCCTCTGGGTCCTCGTAGGAACTCTTGCTCGGATGCAGTGTATGACTTTGATGTGTCTACCACAAATTCTGTGATAAAGACTGCCACAATATTGTCAAGCCAAAAGTCGACTGCGCGGGTGAATTTGTTGTTCACCTGCTGTAGTTGTTGGATCTGTACTAGAGTCCAATCTAGCTGTCGAATATGGTTCGTCGCGTGGTTATCATTTAACCTTAAGATCCACTCCTGTAGTAGATGCGGAAAATCACAGAAAAAGACTTTCTGTAAATCCGTAAATACATATTTATCCAGGTATTTACGCAGTGTGATCCTGGGGTTTCTATTGTCTTTCTGCGCAAACTCTAGCTCTTTAGTTATCAACCAACCCTTGATTTCTTCTCTCGTGGGGTTCCAAGGTCTCAACATTCCCTTCTAATGGCTCATTGTTATTTTGTTCCGCTCCTTCGATTTGTATTCATTCTATCTCATCTACTCAGTCCTCTCTTGTTCCTCTTAACACGACAACAAAACCATTTTTTGGTTACTATTTCACTTCTCAGATTGTCTGAGTTATTGACCCAGGGTTCATGTCATTTGGGGTTCCAACAAAGCTTCTAAAACTATTGTCCCTCCTGATAAACCATAAGGCAACACAACACTCGGAAGGTATTGTGTAGTCTCACCCGAGATAGCTTTAAATGGGTGACTATAAGACTCAGGTGTTTACAACCTAGGACAGAGTAGGGGATAGGGGTTTCTTGATTAAATCCAGGTACCGTGAGATGTAAGGTAAAATACTTATCCTTTGAAGTCACATCTGTATATTTCATAGTTTAATTCCATCAGAGTATAACCAGATTCATAACAATGTGCTAACCCATTCATCAAGCTTAACCATTAATTGTTGAAAGAAAGAAGAGACATGCATACATTCAACATATTACACGAGTATTATCGTGGTTCACCCCCTCTTGGGCTACGTCCACAAAGATTTGTCTCTTGGCTCTTTTATTATGGCTGTTTTGTATTCCTGGCGCCACGTGCTTACAATTCTCCACAAAACTGGGTAATATCTATGTGAGGCGAACTATATCGCACCAGGCTCTACAACCTGCGGTCTAATCCTCATATCTACCTTCCCTCGTAACTTCTTTGTTCAACATATTACAAAATCGGTTCATATAGCTAAAATAACAACAAAACCTAACCCTCAACAACAACAATAATAACAAAAACCATCCTCTCTCTCTATATGATACTTTTGTATCTATATTTATACATTTCGGGCTCTTCAGCCTTTTAGAGAATATTACCAAAACCCTAACACTTTTTACGTTAGGTCTTTCTCCCATGTGCGTGTTGTTCTTCCTCCAGTTGTTGTTTTCCTTTGTGCACGCTTTCTTGCATGCACACATGTTGTTCTTTTGCCAGTTGTTACTTCAATTTTCTGCACGCTTTCTTTCCCATGATCACTCTTCTTTCCCCTTCAGCCTAGTGCCAACATGGTGTTTTAAACATCGAAAAAATGTTTCTTTAAGGGAGAGGGGAACGTAACACCCTATTTTCCCCCATGATTGTAATTATGCTAAGAATTTGTATAATATGATTATGAAGCATGTAATTATGATGTTGATTTATAGAAAACACTGGAAAGCTGGCTGAGAGGAAAATTCCTAGAGTATTGGACATGATATCACAAGAGGGATTGGTGAGACGAAGTGGAGAAGCTTCAATGAAGAAAATAGGAAGCTTTCTCAACACTCCATCCCACACTTGCAAACTTGAATGCAACACTTGCCAACGTACTTAGATATACAATGAACCACGTGACCAGTCATGGAAGAGCAGGGCTGGTGGTTGAGGAAGTTATAACTGCTGACAGATCTGATTTATTGAAGAGGCAAGGGTCAGTTAAAAACATGATAGAAGGACACCCTTAGATTGCCCCTTTGAATTCGGGAAATATCACTGGAGGGTTTCATCTAACAGTAGTAACAAGAAGCCCGAGGGATATGTGGAAGAATGGAGTACTAAAGGTGGAAAACACCACAGAGAACTGGAGGAGATATGAGTCAACAGATAAGAAAGGAAAAACATAGTAGAAGGGAAGTGAACATGCTCAAGAAGATTACAACAACCTGAGAAGTCGAAGATGGGTTCTCGCAGAGAACCACATAAAACAGAGTGAGTTGTAGACTCATAGTTAGTTGAAGTGGTGAGAAGGAGGCTCCTACACAGTGCTTGAGTGATAGAGTTATTGGGAAGCTTTCCTTGAGGAAAATAGAAAGTTTTTCCTAGAGATTAATGGCCACCCTAGAATAGAGAAGACTCAGATCCATACTGGAGCAAGAGAGAACCGTGGCTTGGTACTTACTGGAAATAAACTGCCACTGGTTTGGGACGTCGTTGAAGGACTGTATAGCAGAGAAGATACTCCCAAATTGAGAAGGTGTTTGATAAACCCATGGAGGTCATGAGCTCAATGGGAAGAGGGAAACTTTTATTGTTGCGAGAGGAGCAAAGGAGAGCAACTCCTTCCATGGCTTTCATGAGTTAGCAGCAATCCACTACAAATGTCCATATCACCAAACGACTGGATTCGCTCAAGCAGCAGTCGATACTTTATCATTTGTTCAACACAATTTAAAATACCAAAATTTAAAATAAAAAAATCCCAACAAAACATTAAATAAAAACTGAAGTTTTGTCACTTGCTTGTTGCATTCATCGGCTTCGCCTATCCTTATCAAAGAACCATTATGCCGATGGTTCAACGGATGTCCTTTTCTTCGTTTCACGATGCTTCATTTCATCGTCGACTTTTGCATGTTGTGATTTTGACATTTTCTGGCATCCTTTTGTGAGCTTCGTCCTGGAAATTGACTAAAGGTCCATCAAATACTCGGTCCCCATCATCAACTTCACGTTTATTTGTCATCTGTTGGGCTTGATCCATTAGGTAGAGAAGGCCGTAGATTGATGTTTCGTAATAATATTTATATATGGCAGAGTTTGCACAGTGGCCAGCAGTGTATGAGTAAGTGAGTAAATGCACGTGGCCAGCAGTTAGTGAGTTTGCAGAGTGGCCAGCAGTGAACGAATGAGTGAGTATGTGTTAAACTGATGCGTCTTTGTCATTTTATACATCAACAACCAAAATAAAGGCACGTCTCAATTTTCTGCAGATATCCGCAATTGGTAATTTCAACGGTGCAAAAAGAACCAAACAGAGCACTTGCATGTGCAAGAGAAATATGTTTCTTCTGAATCCGTATACAGAAATATGACATTGGATATGGCCCTTGCCTGTCAGAATCTTTGGTTACTTCTCGCCATTACCTGTCAAGCACCGTTTGGATGACGAATAACAGTCCCGAAGCTTTTACAGGTTAATCTCTCTACATGAATAGAAAATAATTGCTCAGTACAGCGACAACCATCCATGCATGAATCTATCATCCTTGCCCATAATTACGACGGCAAAATGGATTATAAATCTTATCTGCACGAAAATAATACGATCTACGAACCACCGAATGCTTTTTCTTGTGGAACAATAAATGAGAACAACCTGCCCACGCCCCGTGTTCTTCATCATGCTGGTATATGCGCACGAATGCTGTTACTCCATGTGCATTTACTGCCTTAAAGGTCCAGGGTATATGGACTTTCTAAGTTGGAGTGGGGTATTGTTCATATGTAGATAAAAACAAGTAACGCCCCCATAACATATTGCAGGT
>SNQJ01S0172353.1:7957-20326 GCA_010110895.2 Picea sitchensis
ACAAAAAGTTACCCATGGTGACCTGCCTATGAGTAATACTTCTTGAGGTAGAGTCCATTTCTAGGCTCTGCCAAAGAATTCCCTTCAAAGTCAACTAGACGATAAGCGCCCTTTTTTAGAACCTCTTTTATGATGAAAGGTCTGAACCACATGGGTTTGAATTTTCCTTCCCCCAAGGGGTCCTTATCTTGGTCATAGACCAGGACAAGGTCACCTTCAGTGAAAATCCGAGGACAAACGGACCTATCATACTGACACTTGACTTTATGTTTGTGAGCCTCGTTGGCCAGGGTCGCATCACGACGCTGCCCATTGAGCCGCTCAAGGTATAATAATCGTTCTTCAAGTGGAGAAGTATCTGGCAATAATTGTACTACCAACTTTAGGGACGGGATCTGACATTCGATAGGCAAGACTACGTCCAGCCCATAAACGAGTTGAAAAAGTGAGAAATTAGTTGCAGTATTAACAAACGTTCGGTCAGCCCATAATGTCGAGTATAACATCAAATGCCAATTTGACTTGGCTAAGTTGATCGTTCGATGTAGGATGGTATTAAGAGATTTATTTACAGCTTCCACCTGACCATTTTCTTGGGGGTAGTAGGGTGATGAATGTTCTTTCCGTAACCCAAGCTTTGATGTTAACTCAGTCATCATCTGGTTCTGAAAGTGACTGCCATGGTCAGTGACAATCTCCCTCGAGACGCAGAACCTTGCTATTATCTAGTGGAATAAAAAGAGAGTTGCAGTCTCTCCATCATATTTAAACATTGGCATAGCTTCGACCCACTTCATGAAGTAGTCTACGGCTACGATGACATAACGATGCCCCCTTGCTAAAGGAGGGTTGCATGTATTGTAATCAATCCCCCACTTGGTGAAGGGACCAACTGTGATGATAGGAAACATGGGAGTGGGATGTGCCCTCATCTTCCGAGAGAAGATCTGGCACGGGTGGCACTTCTTGACCAATTCATTACAATCTTTGATTAGTGTCAGCCAGAAGTAACCTACTCGTAGAATCTTTTCAGTTGTTTCCAACCCAGACAAATGACCGCCACATGCTCCGGTATGGAAATCGTTAAGCACGATAATTGCTTCTTCGTGAGTGAGACATCAGCGCAGGATGCAGTCTACACCTCTCTGATACAACGTATCATCGAGTATGAGATCATTCTTAGCCTGATGGTGTATACGTCAACGCTCATCACGAGAAGCAGAGGTGGGGCACTTCAAAGTCTGGAGATAGATAACTATATCTCCGTACCAGGGATCCAAAGATGTGATCAAAAACATATCTCCTTTGATAGGCAACTCTTCGGGCACAACATCACCTGACTCAACAAGAAGTTACGAAATAAGTTTTGTGAAGACCAGTGACTTTTTGGATTTCGCTGAAACGAAATCTAAGTCAAACTCCTAGAGGATGACTATGCATCTACTGATCTTTTCTCTTATTACCCATCGTGTCAACATGTACCGGAATGGATTCACGACAGCAATGACGGTGGTCTTGCGAAACATAACATAATGACGGAACCGTTGAACAGCATGAATTGCTGCCAACGCAAGTTTTTCAATATGAGAATAATTGAGTTCTGGTCCTACAAGGCCTCAACTCAGGTAATAAATAACATATTCTGAGAACAAGTCATCCTCCTGAACTAAGACCATGTCGATGGTTGACTCTACTGCATCCAGGTATAATAAGAAATATTTGTTATAGTTAGGTGGTCGAAGCAGAGGGGCAGTCGTGAGGGCATGTGTCAACGCGTCGAAAGAGAAATGGGTGGCATCATCCTAATGAAAAGGAACATCTTTCTTTAGTAAGCGCATAAATCCCTTTGTGATCTTGGCATAGTTGGCGATGAAATGTCTTAAAAAGTTCTCCTTGCCCTATAGACTCTGAAGTTGAAGGATTGTGCGTGGGGGAGGCAACTGAATTATTACCTCGACCTTGAGAGGATCGACCATGATCCCTGTTGTTGATACTATGAAAGCTAACAAATGTCCTGATGTTACGCAAAAGCTGCACTTGTTTGGATTCAAGTGAATCTGGAAGTAGCGACAACGCTCAAAGATAAGTCGGAGGTGTGTGGGACGATCCATTCTCTTGTGAGATCGAGATGCTAAATCNCTTGAGGTCATGGAAAGAAAAAGACATGGCCCGTTGAAAGGTCGCTCCAACATTTTTTAGAACAAAGGGCATCTTACGATATGCGAATGCAACCCATGGACAAATGAATGTTGTTTTGTGTTGGTCTTCGGGTTTGATTTGTATTTGATTATATCCCGAAAAACTGTCCATGAAAGAGAAGGCCTCGCAACCCGCACATTCATCAATTATCTGATCGATGAATGGTGTGGGAAAATTATCTTTTGGACAGGCCTTGTTCAAATCATAGAAGTCTATACATACACGAATCGTGCCTTGTTTTTTATTGATCGACACAGGATTTGACACCCATCGGGTCAAATGGATAGGATAGATAAAACCGGCTTTTAGAAGTTTCTCAACTTCAACCTTAATGGATGTTGCTTTCCTGGGATTAACTAGACGAAGATTTTGTCGAACAGGCTTGGCATCTGGATAAGTTGTGATTTCATGTTCGACTATTTTTGGATCGATGCCTGGTATTTCCTCGTAAGACCAGGCAAAAACGTCGTGGAATTATTTAAATAGATCTGTGTAGATTTGAATCTCTCCGGGGGAGCAGTCAGCTCCGACGAAAACATTCTCCACGACGCCATGGGTTCTGGAGATATTGATCGGTATGGTTTCAGCGATGGTTTCCATATTACCCTCAGCATAGACCTCATGTGTAGCTAAGGGATTAATAGGACAAGACCTATCTCCAGTCATAGTCAAGGTGAATTCTTCGGCTTTGATTCTGCTTAACTCTGGGAGGAAGTATGATATGTGATGAAGATCATCCCAGGGTTTTCCTGGACTAGTCATTGCTTCAATTACTGCTTCGTCAGAGGGAAAGACTAAGTCTAACGAATCGGTGTCAGTGAAAGAACCTTGAGCCCAAATAGGCTCTAGAAGCAGATCTAACTCTTGTGCAAGAGTTGGATCTGTGTTGGATGAAGCTTGTTGGACTAAAGAGTACGCTACTTCAACTACAGACAAGGGCATGGACATGCCCGAGTGCCCTGTCCCATCCATCGTGGCCGATGGGGAAAGAAGTAACCACGGATCAGTGAAGTAAGTCATACGAAACGACGAAACTTGGAAAATCTAAACCTTATGGTAGTCGGATATGAACTTGACATCGCCTTGAAGGGGCGGGTAATCGAAGGTACCCATCAAAGATGGGCACAAACCAACCCCTATGTTGACTACGCCTAGTTAAGGATTATCAATCATTGCGACCGCGGATACCCCCAATGAAGGGTCAGGTCTGGAGAAAGACAATTGATCAATGGTCACAATTCGATCCTCATGTGGAAACAACAAGACCCAGAAAATTGTAGGAACCACTTCTTGCATGGCATAAGTCCAACTCCTTCCTAACAAGAGATTGTAGTCGAGGGATGCGTCGACTACTTATACCTTGACGCACATGGTCTTCCCTCCTAACTACATGGGGAAAGAGGGAATGATACCATGTGGTTGGAACAAATGACCGTCGAAAGCAATGAGAAGAGTAGGTGACGGAGACAAAACGGGTTGGCCAATGGCCTTCCAACATGCCAACGACATAACGCATGTCGAGGCACCCTCATCAACAACCGCGCGGAAAATATTTCGAGTAGAATTTTTCATGGGGTGAGCCACTACTATCTGAAATGCTACGTGGTAAGGCAGACGAGGTTTTAAGTCGGATGTATCCAACATGATGGTACCCAGATTACAAGTCTCGGTAGATCCTAAAGCGGTTAACAAAGCTTTCCTCTGGGAAGGGCAGCTTCGGAGGACCTCCAAAGCGGACATCGCACAAGGGGTTTGAGACAAATCCTCCACCACAGAATAGTTCTGGGCAGCCCTTGCGTTTGGGTTGTGAGAATCTTTTTTGAACACGCATTTTGGGATGTGTGTCATTGTTTCACCAAAGTCTTCTCAATCTACAGAGGAAGAGATGGGAGTTCGGCTTCTTTGCCCTTCTTAGAAGTGCTTGGTTTATTGTAGTCATGTGCTCTAGTCTATATAAAAGCATCACCCTTCAACATATACACATTCACGGATACGGGATTGTTTGAAGATGGAGAGGGTCCTTGACTACCCCCTTTCGCGCTTGTAGAGGCTTGAGTTAGGTTTTTCCCATGCTAAAATGGATTGGTTAACACAGCAGGTTGTTGTTGTGTCACAAACTTTTGGGCCTCTGCAAGCCAAGGACATTGGTGGGTCGGGTGGTCTTCTACACACAGGTTGCATGGATACCTTGCATTTCTCTTCTCAGTGTTTCCCCCGCTAGCATTATTAGTGGGTTTCTTATCCCCCTTACCCTTCTTTCGTTGTTTTTTCTTTCCTTTAGGCTGCTGGGTGGCCTTTGGATTTGTCAATTGCACTATGTGTACATCCGACATTTTAGTAGGGGGAGCATCCAAAACAGTAGTTTGGTTGGCCATTGTGTTTTGTATAGAAAATTGTTGCAACTGCTTCGTCAGTTGCTCAGCGGGCTTTGTTTGTGTTGAACCAACAATACCATCGGCATGTGGTCCATCTCTCGGTCTGGTTTTATCAAGTATTGAGTGTGGTACATCTGGTAAGATCTCGTATAATAAACCGGACTGAGAATAGATGAGCTCCAGTTGTTGAGCTCTCATGATGGCGTCTTCTTTGGAAAACACTCCTGATGTCACGACGTATTTGGATAACTGTGGGACCAAAGACTTAAGGAACCACTTGAGCAGGAATGCTGGTGGGACTGGCACCTTAATTAAACTCTTTCGATGTCTCCATTCTCGAATGTGATCCGAGATATGGTCCTATTTTTTCTATACGAAATTGGCCAGTAATTCTGTGCCAGCGTCGTATCTCACAGGTAATTGGAAATGGTTTAGGAAGGCCATTGCCAATTCGCCGAAGGAAGAGTATCTTGAACGGTCCAGCTCAATGTACCATTTTGCGGCACTCCCAATGAGAGTACGTTGAAACAATCACAACTATACGGAGTTGTGTTTCAACGAGTTAGATGAGCACCAAAGATGGAAGGTAGTCACATGATCGCCTGGATCTTTGTTAGGATTGGCTTCGAACTTTGGTATGTCCGAAGGCAACTTCGTCGGCGTAGGGGGCCAATGCGAATTGCGACAGATAGGGTCATTCAACAACCTTGTCAAGTCTGGAAAATGCAAGGTTGCCAGGAAAGGTAGTTTGGGTTGTTGTTGATAACCTGGGAAAAAGGGACCTGGAGTTTGACTGGCACCAAGTTACCAGGAAAAGTTCGGTTTTTGGCCTGGGTTCTGGTAAAAACCATGGCCATGACCAGCGTATGGATTTTGTGTGTGAGGAGACATCATCGGTTGATTCCCAAAATAGGACGTAGATGGATGGGCGTGCATTACATTCGGAGGACTTTGGGAAGGGTTGCCACATGCTGATCCCATGGGGATAGGCATAGTACCTTGTTCAGGGTTCCATTGATTGTGAAAATAATTTCCCCAGATCAGCATTCCTGATGAGGGAACAGATCCCTACCAAGAATTCCACAGCCTTGATGTGGAAGAAGTTCATGGGTTTGCTCCATGTGCAGGAATAGTACCCTGCATAGGAATAGGTTGTCTGAAACTGGGATTGCCCCCAGTCAGGAAAGAAGTTGATGAGAAGGCGTTGTTACCAAATGTATTGAACAAAGAAAACGGTGTCGAACCTACCGGCATATTATGCGAAGGCGGTCCTTGACTCCCTGCTCCAAATAAACTATGGTGTGCAAGTGGCCCAGCGGATTGCTGATGCGTGCCACCGAGAGAAGGGGACGAAGGAGGTATATGACCTCCCCCATAAGGGAAAGTGTTAAAAGGAGCTGAAGTGCCCCCCATGTGGCCTTGCAGAGGAGTGTTATCTGTGAAGTGGAGTAGGAAAGTACATAACTTGTACCTGAGCTAGGCATCCCGTATGAGAACGGAGGGCCTGTCGCACTTGGTGTGAAAGGGGTTGTGGCCACCGCCATAGACGGAATCGGACCACTGTGCAAGGTAGAGGCAGTCGAGACCATGGTGGCTCGGATTGGTGATGGTGGGTTAGGAGGTGGAAACCCTCCTAAGGTGACAATTGTAGTGGGAATTGAAGAATTCCCAGAGGGGGTGACAACACTTGTTTCCATTGCTGCGTGCGACACTGTCTGGCACTCGTAAGGGTGAATAGGTACGATGATGGGTGACAAAAGACCAGTGGTTGGAGTTTTAGGTGGACCAAGAGCTTTCTCTCTAAAGTCTAAAACGGTCGTTTCCTCTGGATGTTGGTCGGGCACAAATTCTTCTGACCCGATCGCTTCAAAAGACCCTTGTTGGTCTAGCTTTCTCCTTAGTGGTGGTGGGGGTGGCTCTAGTGTAACCGGTGATAGGCCCAGAAGCCTTCGTGACCGATGGATATCGTGATCCTCCACTGTGTGAGAAGATCAAAGACAATCTAGGGATGTATATTCGTTCAAAAAACAACACACACTAAAAAAGTCCCTATAAGATAAAATAAGAAAACACTAAACTAATTGGAAGAACAGTTACAACAACCAACACTAGAGCAACCTATCGGTGCAAGTGCAACTCGAACATGGAAGAACCCTCCGGGTATACTCTGCAAAGCGTGGTCCGATGTATGTCCTAGGTACCGCGGTATACCCCCGTAGTCACCTGTGTATGTCCCTAAAAAGATAGGAAACTAGGTTGCCAGCGCGTGAACAACCATCAGGCGGGTACAGTCAAAATTTGGGTAGACCACAATGAGCAGGGTATCAAGCCCAAAACCTGTCAAGGGTATCGAAAACAAGTGGTCTGGAAGACAATTGAGGACCTCGAATGGATTTGAGACCCACGAAGCTCTGTGGCAAATGCAATCGACGGAATCCCAAGACAAGCCCTCTATATGTGTTTTCCACTACGATTGGTCCAGCTTTGGAGGGGTTATCCCCGCTACTTTTTTGCACACGAACTCGTGTTTATCCCCTATGTTAGAGGGGGTCCCGGATAACTTTCACGATACTTGACTTTGACACTCCCTAACTCATACTCCAATGTTTGATTTTAATGGCCTTGAAGAGTTTGCTCTCCAACCTAATTCAAGGCCCTAACCCTAAACTAGTTGGTTGACCCTACAAACATAAAAAGTCTAATGAATTTTAGATTTAGCGTTAATTTGTATGGCTTGTCTTAATTCAAAGGTTATGAAAGTGAAACTAGTGATGTTTGAAAGACGAAAGCAAAATAAACAGAAAGCTGGAAACAAAAACCTTTACTTCACTCAACTCTTAAACAACTTTTCAAACTTAAAAAAATTTCTAAGATCTTTGAACAGCAAACTCAAAGAAGGATTTCACTCGACTACGAGCTACTTATGATCTAATTAAACCATCAATAACTTATGAAATCAAATACTTTTCCCTGGTTACTAATGCGAAACAACACTTTTTAACCAAACAAAGAAATAAAAGATTTTTTTTTTTTATTTGAATGCTCACAAAGCAAAAAGGAAAAATATCAGCAAGTCAAAACTAAGAAAACTTCTAGCCTAAGCGTAGATCGCAAAGAGTCACTTTAAAAATCACACACAAGAAAATTAAAATTGGACTCTCACACTTGTCTAAAAACCCTATAAAAGAAAATTTTGAGGAAAACTTCTAAATGGAAAAAGAAAGTTATTGTTGTGATCAAACCTAAGTTATTGACCGCTATGACAGAGACCCAAAAACCTGAGAGGTATAACTCTTGTCAAAGGAAAGGATGACTGCCTCACCTTCAACAAAAATTCTCTCCACAAGCACGCTACTAACAGTTCAACAGCAAGTGTGTGCACGCGAACTGTGTAAAGTCAGAGCGCGTGTACACGCATGCTGGACTTGTACAAGCCGCATGTATATCTGAAACTCTGAGACAAATGAAAAGCCAAGCAAGCCATCCCAGGCAGAGACTACTGGTACTGAGAACCAGAATCTCTTGAAGACTCGGACACTTACTTTAACAGAAAAAAGAAAACAATTCAAGGAAAACTTCATAGAACAAACCAATTTGAGGTGAAACCTAAGCTATAGACTGCAAACAACAAAGACTAGAAAGAGTTCCAGAAAACCCCTGAGAAGGACTAATTCTGACAGGGAAGAGTATGATTGCCTCTTTAAAAGAATTTTTTTTAAATCATACACGCGACTGACACTTCCTTAGCTAGCATGTACACGCGAACTGTGAGAATGCAGGGCGTGGGTACACACGTGCAAACCTTATACAGGTCGCAGGTACCTCTATGGGTCTCGGAAAAAATATACAGTCAAGCAAAGAAACAAATATAACTGGTATGGAAGACTAGAATCTCTGTTAGCTCAAACTTTTGCAGAAACTTTAAAAACAGGATATGAAACCAGTTCTTAAAAATACCCAAAAAATATTCCCAGAAACCCTAGACTATCCCCAGTATGGTCGCCAATTCTGTTGTGAGTGGGAAATCCCTCTACAGACTATCACTTAGGGTTTAATTATGCACGTATAAAAGACCTAAAGATGTCTACTTTCTATCATCGTCCCAGACATAATCCCCATTATTCTTAAGCAAATACATAGTTAAGAAGATCAAGTGAGCATACCTTATTTCGGGTGTTTGATATCGATCCTTCCTCATGATTGATCGCTCTTTGACTGTTGCTCTCCTCCCAAGGCTGACCTACATTCACACAAGACAAATAACAAACTCCACATGCATTTGATATATATACTAATGGGTTAGAGATTCAATAAACAAGTATGCAATAAACCATGAAAACCTCATATGGTGGGACGGGAAAAGTACTTATTTATTATTAACTTCAACAAATCAACTTACAATGATGAAGTTGGCCACTGCTCCATGAACCTGGTCCTGGGCTCCTCTTCAACTATCCTCCAACTTCTTTGCTCTATCTTTCTCTTTGCACAAGGATGGCTAAAGGGTTGGGACAAAGGGAATGCGCAATCGGGTATAGTTTCTTTACCATGATTCTCCTCTTCCAAATGGGACCCCTAACCCTTCTTTTATAGGCTAGAATAAGCTAGGTATTTGGTCGAACCCTCGGCCATGCATGGCCGGAACTTTTAGTTAACTCACCCAAAGTTGTGTGGTCCGTCAACAACTTTCCTTTTTTCGTGCTTTTGTAGGTACACATGGGTTGTTTTGGGTAAGCTAGCATGTACACGCGTGCAGTAATGGAGCAAGGTGTGTGGGCCTTTATAAAAGAGGTTTTTAAGAAGAGTTGTTCAATAGTGCTTTGGCAAAGAAGGAATCTGAGATGGCCTGATTCCAGGTAAGCATGTCTGGTGCAAATTAGGGTTATAACAACAGTACATGAAATGGATCAAATAATGTTAATGGATTCGAAATTGATAGATATTTTTTGGACACAAGCAGTGCATACAGCAGTTCACATTCAAAACAGAGTAATGCTCAGAAACAACACTGACAAAACTCTTTACGAACTATGGAAAGGAAGACCAGCAAATGTAAAGCACTTCAGAGTTTTTGGAAAAAAATGCTATATCAAAAGAGAAGATGGCGTAATGGGAAAGTTTGACTCTCATGGGGACAAAGGAGTTCTTGTTGGTTATTGACGTACAAGGAAAGCATACAAGTATTACAATCTAATATTGAACAAAGTTGTGGAAAGCTTCAATGTAACAATTGATGAAACAAGCAGACCAGAATCAAAGGAAGAAAATGATTCAATGAAACAACCCTTAGAAGAAGAAGCAGAAGATGAAAAATAAGTAGAAGAGGAAGATGAAGAGAATTTGACAGAAGCAGAAGAGAAAGTTCAGCAAGTGTCTCCAAAGACACCCAGTAAACGAGTATAGAAGAATCATCCTTTGGATCAGATTATCAGAAACAAAGATGCAGGAGTTGAGACTAGAAGAAGAATCTGTTCACCAGAACAAACACACCTAGCCCTCTTATCTACAATTGAACCAAACTAGTTTGAAGAAGCCATCAAGGATGAATCTTGGAATAAGGCCATGGATGAAGAATTGGATCAAATAGAGAAAAATGACACTTCGAAACTGGTTCCAAGACCAAAGAATAAGAATTTGATTGGCACAAAGTGGGTCTTCAGGAATAAATTGAATGAAGATGGGCAGGTTACAAGGAACAAAGCTACATTGGTCTATAAAGGATTAGCACAGGTTGAAGGAATCGACTTTGAAGAGACATTTTCCCCAGTTGCCAAAATGGAAGAAACTTGTTTGCTTTTAGCTTATGCATGCTCTAAAAATATTAAAATGTATCAAATGGACGTAAAATCATCTTTTCTGAATGGGGAACTTGAAGAAGAAGTCTACATTGAACAACCACAAGGATTTCAGTTGTCAGAAAATGCAGATTATGTGTGTAAATTAAAGAAGGCCTTGTATGGTATAAAAAAGGCTCCTAGAGCTTGGTACTCTAGACTGGATAAGTATCTGCAGCGGGCAGGGTTCAGAAAAGGAAGTGCAGATAGAAACCTCTACATCAAGGTAAGTCAAGGCAATATTTTATTAATTAAAGTTTATGTTGATATTATTTTTGGTAGTGATGATGACAGGTTAAGCCAGAAATTTGCAAAATATATGCAAAATGAATTTGAAATGTCGTTACTTGGAGAACTATCCTTCTTTATGGGACTTCAGATACGCTAAAGCAACTAAGGAATTTTTATTTCTCAAACCAAGTATATCAGAGAAATGCTAAAAAGGTTCGGTATGGAAGATTGCAAACCAGTTATCACTCCCATGCAAACTAGTTGCAAGTTGAGCAAAGATGATGATTCGAAGTCTACAGATCAGAGGCAATACAGGTCAATGATTGGCAGCCTACTATATGTGATAGCATCCAGACCAGATGTAATGTAGGCAATTGGATAGGTGGCATGATTTCAAGCAGCACCAAAGGAATCACATGTATTAGCAGTGAAGAGGATTTTCAGATATCTCAAAGGAACATAAGAGTTTGTATTATGGTATCCAAAAGGAAAGGATCTACCACTTATTGCCTACATAGATGTAGATTGGGCAGGTTGTATTGATGACTGACGAAGCCCCAGTGGAGCAGCATTCTACTTGGGTGAGTGTTTAGTATCATGGCTAAGAAAAAAACAATCATCAGTATCCTTATATACAGTCGAGGCAGAGTACATTGCAGAAGAATCATGTTGTACACAGGTTCTTTGGATGAAACAAACTCTAACAGATATACAGGTTGAGTATGATGAGCCCATTCCAATCTATTGTGATAATACAAGCACCATCAGTATCTCAAAGAATTCGGTGATGCACTCCAAGACGAAGAACATTAGAATCAAGTATCACTTTTTACGGGAACGGGTTGCAGAAAAGAACATCAGAGTTGAGTATGTGGGCACAAAAGAACAAGTGGCAGACATCTTTACAAAACCACTTCCACGGGAAGCCTTTGAGAATCTTCTTCATAGACTCAAAGTTATTTCTACTCTAAAATGAATGCTTTTGAATGCTTATCTTATATGTCTTAGATGTACACAAGGAAGCACCATAAGAAGATAGTTCAATTAGGGGGAGTAGCCCTGAATGGAAAGATACCTTTTACATTGATGACAAAGGGGGAGAGATTTATCGGATGTAGAGGACAGAGGCATGGTTCTAGGGGAAGCAGATTTATCAGATGCATATGACAAACGCATGGTTCTAGGGGGAGCATGAGTGATATGATTTTGGTATTTCATCAAAGTGTTGCCATCAATGCCAAAGGGGGAGATTGTTGATTAAGGTTGGTTGTCATTGATGTTAACCCTTGAAGAAAGCCCTGTAGCACAAAGGTTGGGTAATGGGCCTAAGATTTTTTGATGTAAATATGACTCATTATTGTCTTGTCATGGTTGATAATAAGTAGAAATGGATGAACTCCAAAGTGGTCCCCTTATGGTGAAATCCCTCACGGGAAGACGATTTGCGGATTGAGTTATGTTAGAAGTATGGTTAGAGAACCCATGCCTATTTGTGGAATAATGAGATGAAGGTCAGTGAATTTTTCATTTAAACTATCCTAGATGGAAAGAGATTTTCATGCCATTTCCGGTGGTATGTGGAACGTCACATAACTCCTCACGGTTAGAGAGTTATGGCCATGAGAAGTTGGAGAACCCAGGTTTGGGTAATGGACCTAAGTTTGTTTGATGGATAATGGTATGATTTTTGATATATTTTCAAGTACTAATATGCTATATGGATGGTATAT
>SNQJ01S0172354.1:0-20442 GCA_010110895.2 Picea sitchensis
AAATGTGTGTTGTCTCTCTGTGAATCCATTATTTTGAATGGTCTTTTGTTTACCTCATCTTAGCAGCTAGAGAGTTACGGGGCGTGAGTCTATAGGAGAGTCAGGGTAGGATTAACTGGAATGCTTAAGTCTTGTTGACTTCTTGAATCTACCTTCGTGGGAATGCGAAGTTCAAAATCTATGGAAGGAGGGTGCCTCATTTAGACCCTTCACCCATGTGACTTAGGGATCATGCCCATGTCCTTAACCAATTCATGGCTAAGGGATTAACGTGTAGCCCACAAAATTTTTAGGAGGACCCATATGACCAGGTTGGGGAACCCTGCACTAGGCCCGAAAGGATCTAAGCCTTTCTAGCTTCAGAACTCCAGAGTTCAGAGCTCTAGAGTGTTATGACCTTACCATTTGTATACTGGTCGAAGGGAACTGGTTGCTATGGTTATCCACAAGGTTGATCGATGCTTGGAAGTTTCCCTAACTGTGGTAGATAGAACTGCCCCACCGTTAAACCTTGTTCCATTTATCAATCACAAAGTAATGCGAGTTGCAAATCCGAGGGTATTCGAGAGTCCCCTTGGCCTTTGGATCTACACTGAGGAAAGTCTGGAGAAGTTATACTTCGGGATAACGGAGGTGTTATAACACCAAATTCCATGAACACCGGAGTTACGAATTGATGAGAAACATGGATATGGGGAGTCTATTAAAAACCCCTCTTAACCATCCAATCAACCAGTGGAGGGACTTGCGTACAGTACTTCGGGGAAGTCCTACTTCGGAAGAGTAGAGCGGCCAATACGTCGAAAGCTATGAAGGTCGGAGCGGTGAAGTAACAAGGACCATAGATCTAGGGACCCTTTAGGATCTCCCATGACCGTTAGATTTAGAGCATGGTCAACCCGATGCTAAACACTCCAGGAGCAAGGAGGAAGTCACACCACAGATTCCCCGAACGTTGAAGTTACAAAGTAATGAAGGATATGATACAGAGGTTTACGTGGACACACATTGACTGTAATATTGAAGGGATTGGAAGGATATCAGTCCAGGGTGACGTGGCAACCTGTCGTCACCCAGAGTGATGTGGACTGGCCACATTTGATGTGCCACATGTGACCTGGATGCGTACATTTTGTAGACCCTATGTGCCCATTAAAATGTGACACATGTCACCCACTATAGGGGCCATGTGTCATCTCTTCCTTGCCAAGTGTCACCCCTGGAACTTACTTGCTTGGTCCATCTAGCGGGTGGAGTGCTCGGGACCCACCTATACTTGCCTCCATGTTCTATACGTAAACACATGCGAGGGTGGACACTTTGAGAGTCCGATATTTCGAGAATCTGGAGGTTTGGGGTGTAGTTTTGTAGATAAGACGAAACGCCCAAAGGCCAGAGCCACGTGGAGATATCTCAGGCTCCTTTGGGAGTTCAAGAATTCAAGACTTTGGAGAACATGTGTGTAGGAAGGAAAAAGGGGTGTTCAGCACCGAACGCCGAAATGCCCTTTGGCCTATGTGTTAACTAAGGGTCAAGACCCACTGCTGGATTAGATAGTGGATGTATTTTCCACATGGATGTAGGAACTCAGGGATGATACAAATGAGGTGGACCCATGTGGGTGCCATGTGGTCCATAACTGATAACGCCCAAAGAACTTCGAGAGGCCTTTACTTGCAATCCAGAGCTCGATTTTGAGTCTGGTAGCAGTCATTAGAAAGATACATATGATTAGAATATGATGGAGACCTTAGAGATATTATTTGAGACAATTAAAGTAAACGAAATTTTGATTTCCCATCCCCGGAAAGAGTACTTAGGGGTTGGGTGTGTTACAACATCCCTGAAGGAACCCCAAGTGGTTGCAACTGCAAATAATTTGGATCCCTCTATTTCCTTTTGCTCACATAAAGTCTCCCACCAATATTTGACATGGGGGACGACCTTGAGGAGCACAAATGTAATCTTTTCTCTATCGAAAAAGTTGTGGACAAAAAAATACCCTTCTATAAGGTTTAACCATTTATCTAGGACAAAGAAATCTATTTGACCTTTAAATATAGGAATATAAAAATTGATTTGTACCTTGAAGGGGGTAGAGCCTCCACTTGAGGTGGATGCGTCGCTTGTCAGTAGTCGTCGAAGGATTTGTGCAAAGTTGTCCATCATCTTGTTCCTCTATCGCTCAAGAGGTTCTTCAAGCAACATTTTGAAAGGATCTCCTCTCCTATAGTATTTCTTTTCTCCCACCATGGATGGTTTCTTGGGCGTGCAAGAGAAGTTGTCCTCAAGAGAAACAAGCTCGAGATCCAACTCTCTATACCCCAACCACGTCAGGGACATGCATTAAAAAAAATGACAAGGAGCAGACCGCTCAGATACCACTGATTCAGATTTATGAGAGAAACAAAATGAAACCACAGATTTATAATATTAACATAGAGACATAGTGAAAAATTATAGAGATACAATAAAACTTGGCTTCTGTTAAATAAGAAACATGATGAAAACTCTAAAATGCAGGACTAAAAACAAGCTTGCTAGAATGGTGGCAACTTATCTATGAGAAGAGATGTGATGACTATGCTCATTCGCAAGAAGATGAGTACAATGAGGCTCTGATTTTTTTTTTACAATAAACATGAACTCCAAAACCCTAGACATCCAAAAACCTAACCCTAGTAGATGAAGCACAAAAAGTCATGTGGGCCTCGTTGAGGTAAGTTAGTACATCAACTTCATGGGATCATAACTTTTGCATACGATCTTCATTGAGGGTGCACGATAGCTCGTTGGAAAGGTATTGATAAGGAGATTCATTTTGTGGGAATGATAAAATACCTAAGATTTTATTGAGATTCCTTATTGAAAAAAATCATCGTTTAGGCCCTTAAACTAGCCTCGAAAGTTCAGGAACCAAAAAACTGCTAAAAATAGTAAGTTGCCAAAAAACTGTTTTGAGCTAGTTGGACAAGGTGGGTGGCCACTGAGATCCTCCTAGATCAATCCTCTCCCCTTAGGAAGAAATGGTATCCATTGTGTTGAGTGCCCCCATCAGATGAGGAAATTTCTGTTGAATTTGGCCTCGAGTGAGCCACTTTCCTCGGTTGATCCAGAATTGGATCTTGGGACCAAAATATGTCCAGGAAGACCTACAAATCAAAGTGCTCAGAATGGATTAAAAAAGGACGTGTGTAGGCCTCATTGATACGAATAAACACAAATTGAATGGGCTCAAATGAACATAGTATGCTCAAGATATCACAGTCTTTTCGTTTGGACACACATGCAAAATTTGATGACTGTACAGTCTGTATAGTGCCATGTGGCAACTAACTGTATAGGCCGTACAATTGACGTGGTAGGGTGCGTTGGCATGCTGATGTGGAAAGGTTTTCGACTGTGTAAGTATAGGTGGACAAGTTAGGGAGTGAAATATGCCACTACTACAATGGTGACATGGAGCACGTCCATACAACACGTGGAAAACATGGCAGATACAGTGGCATGTGACATAGCATACACATGGAAAATGTGGAAAAAGGGTGTTTGGACATGTGGCATCGATTTGGGAGAATTTGAAGGTGCCACATGGCCCAATGGGATGCCACATGGAACCCCTTAATTGGTCATCGGTTTGTGGAAAAAATATTGGACTCTATGAGTTTTGAACCTGTGACCTCGGCCATGGGCGTAAACGACTTGGCAGGGCTGAGCTAGCTATCCCGCCCTCACATTAATACTTAACCTTTAGTGGTGTTATATACATTTAAACTTGAAAAGAGGTGTAATGAGGGTAGAGTAAGCGATGGGGCCTATCCCCAGCCTCGAAACAAATACCATGTGGCGTATTCCATATGAACCTACCTCATATGTTGGCGTGCGCCTATACCAACTTGTCCCCTCAGCCCTTGGTTGCGCTACCTGTACCATGTGACCCGAATACAAACAATTGACACGGTTGTTTGGGGTTGGTGCTCGGTTGGCCGGGCTATCTCGCCAACCAAGGTGCGTGACCAGGGGGGTAGGGCTTATAACAATTAGTGCGTGGAGGGTTTATCCATGACCATATGGCCACCAACATGCAACCATGAGTAGGAATTCAGGGGGCCAGGGCACAAGCACTCCACTCTTGGCTATGTGGAGGCTCCCACATGACCATGAGCGTGGAAGATAAGGGGATTCACCCTTATTTTATGCCAAAATGGGTTTTTAAACCTTATTATTAAGATTTTAATTGATTTATTCAGCAGTTTTGTGGGATTTTGGTCATTTTGGGGGGATATTGGGCCCTTTTTGAGGCCAAATTTTGGGGGGAAGTTGGGAGTTTGTTACCAACTTCAGGCCTATATAAAATAGAGGCTCTTAAATCCATGGGAGGAGGTTTAGAATAGGTTTATGCTGAAGTATTTTTGAGCCAAAGCCATTTTTATGAAGGGAATCCATTGAGGAGAGCACCGTTGCGGGCCATTTCTGGGAGTTCTGTTCATCTGATTCCAGTGCCGTTAGTTTTGTTGGGTTCTAGAGATACAGTAGAAAAATACCAGATCGGTTTGTAATCCTTTTGGCACTATTATGATGTACTTTGGAATATTTTAACAAAAATAAGAAAGCCTCACCCATTGAGACAAAGGCCCAGAGATGTAGGCGATATTGACGAACTCCGTTATCACTTTGGTGTTTTATGGTTTGTTGTTCTTCATGCTTATGTTAAGACCTATATATAATCTTATGGCTGCTATGTTTCTTCTTTAATTATTCCTCTTTCATCAGTTTCCTAAATGGTTAATTAACACATGCTTTTATAACTCAACCATTGTCGTTTAAAAGATCTTTTCGGATCAAGTGGTATCAGAGCTAGATGATGGTTGGTTTTTGAGTTTGCATGATTACCAGGGAAAAGATGAATCGTGGTTAAAGTGAGTTTGTTGAAGAGAATCCATTGATTAGATTGAGAAAGAGAACTTCTCAAAGCGAGAAGATGGCATTGGAAGAGGCACTTTCTCAGGATGATAAAGAGTTTCGGAAAACTTTCTTCGCCATGTCAGAAATGATGAAGGTTTTGTATGAAAATTGCTTTGAACGGAAGAGACAGAATCTAGGTGAATATTCAAAGGTCAAAAGTGAAGAAGGAGAGGATCCTCCTCAAATTCCTCCTTCACCTCCTTCTTCTCCATCAACTTCTTCTTCTTCAAGTTCAAGTTCTAAATCCAATGCAAGAAAACATGTCCATAAACATAAACAAGAAATGCNTTCAAAGGTCAAAAGTGAAGAAGGAGAGGATCCTCCTCAAATTCCTCCTTCACCTCCTTCTTCTCCATCAACTTCTTCTTCTTCAAGTTCAAGTTCTAAATCCAATGCAAGAAAACATGTCCATAAACATAAACAAGAAATGCCTTTACTTAAGCTTGATGTTAAATTTGAATTACCCATGTATGATGGTGAAGTCAATGCAGAGAAACTTGATAATTGGTTCAGGCAGATGGAGGTTTTTGCAGTGTGCAACAAATCAAAGATGAGGCCACTCAAATCAAATTGGCACCGCTTCGTCTTGCAGGAACAACACTCATTTGGTGGCAAAACAAGTTGAAAAATGGCACGCAACAAGTGGGTAATGTATTTCCATCATGGAAAAGTTTTATTTTTTCACTTAGAAATAAATTCTATCCTTTGGGTTATAAATAGAAAGCATTGATTGAATGACAAGGTATTAAACTAAGAAAAGGAAAAACAATGCAAGAATACACAGATGGATTTCGTAAAATGGCATTGATGTTAGACATTCCTTTACATACCCAAGAAAATATTATGAAGTATATATAAGGTTTACCTACACATATTCAAAAAATTGTATTTATGTTTGGACCTACTAATATTGATGAGGTTTCTATTCAAGCAACATACATTGAAGCAGGGAAAACATGGGTTGGTGTATCAGGGGAATTGTCTTCAAGGAAAGAGGAAAAGAAGAGGTGGAATGGAAAAAAGGCAAATTCAGTGGCAAGAAAGGAAGAGAAGCCCTCTTGAAAGCATTGCAAGAAAGAGGGCCATGATGAGGACCATTGCTGGAAATTGCATCCCGAGAAGAGACAAAAGTGGTTCAAAGAGAAGAAAGGGAGGCAAACAATTGCAACAACATAATGACCAACAGACTTGGGATTGGATTCAGGTGATGAATCTAAAGTCTCATTGGTTGGTTTGGTAGGTAAAATTGGTGATGGATTTTATTCTAGAAGTAAATTGTTTCACATAAGGGTCATAATGAGGCATACTAAGGTCGACACATTGATAGATAGTGGATCTCAATCTAACTTGATTTTAGAAGAATTGGTTAAACAATTGGGATTAAACACTCAAATGCATCATAAGCCTTACAAACTTAAATGGATAAACAACAATCATCAATTGCACATAAAAAATAAATGCACATTTAATTTTGCAATTTCATCTAAGTTTGTGGACGAGGTAACATGTGATGTGGTGCCACTCAATGAATGTGGAATGGTCTTAGGCAATCCTTATTTGTATGATCATAAAGCAATCTTGTACAGGGAAAAGAATCAATATCACTTAATCAAAGTAGGTTAAGAATATGTGGTTCATGATCATCATTTAAAAGCAAGTCAATCTCTTCAAACAATGTAACAATTAAGAAATGCGTCTCATGCAAGCAACACACCTATAATTATTTCAAATCAAGTAATTGATCTTAAGAAAGAACATGAGATGATTGTTGAATGGAAGATCAATCACACTTTGCTTCAAGATAAGCTAATGTCATACAAGTTTTACAAACATATTAGCTCATTTTTAGTCATATTTCTAATGTTATCATTAGTAATGTTATCAACATGGATGATATTGGCTTCAGTAAGATGTGACATGGTAAAAATGGCTAACAATATGCTGTCAATTATCATGATTGTTTTACAATTGATCTTGATGAGACAGGTGCACAAGACATAGTTTAAGGACATAGAAAAAGTTAGGTGACCTATCCTGCACTTGATGACTGGTCAGTAACCTTTTGGAGGACCAAAAGGTCTTTAGTGGGGAGGTGTGATCCAGAATTGGATCTTTGGACCAAAATGGGTCTAGGAAGGCCTAAAACTCAAAGTGCTCATAATGGCGTCAAAATGGATGTGTGCATAGGCCTCATCGATACAAACCCAACACAACTTGAACGGGCTCAAACAAACGTCGTATGCTCAAGATATCGTGGTCTGTTCGTTTGGCCAAACAGACAAAATTTGATGATTGTATAGTCCGTACAATTCCACGTGGTAGATGACTATATAGGCTATATGACCGTACAACTAATGTGGTGGGGTGCATTGACATGCTGATGTGGATAGGTTGTTGACTGGGCAAGTACAGGTGGATAAGTCAAGGAGTGACATGTGTCACCACTGCAAGGGTGACATGTGGCACGTCCATACGACACATGGAAAACGTGGCAGGTACAATGGCATGTGACAGAGTAGACATGTGGCAGATGTGGACAAATGGTGTTTGGACACATGGAATCAATTTGGGTGAATGTGAAAGTGCCACGTGGACCAGTCATGGGTTGCCACGTGACACCCCTTAATTAGTCGTCGGTTTGTGGAAAAATATTGGATTCTATGGGTTTTGAACCCGCGACCACGGGTGTGGGCGGAAATGACTTGGCAGGGCCGGGCTAGCCAGCCCGCCCTCACATTAGTACTTAACCTATAGTGGCGTTATATACATTTAAACTTGAAAAGAGGAGTAATGCGGGCGGAGTAAGGGCTGGGGCCTAGCCACAACCCCATAACGAATACCATGTGTCCTATTCCATATGACCCTACCTCATATGTTGGCGTGTTCCCATACTAGCTCGTCCCCTCAGCGTTTAGTTCTGCTACCTATACCATGTGACCCAACTACAAACAATTGACACGATTGTTTAGGGTTAGCACCCACTCATCCGAGCTAGCCCGCCGACCAGGGTGCACGACCAGGGGGCTGAGGCTTATAACAATTAGCACGTGGAGGGTTTAGCCATGACCATATGGCCACCAACATGTGACCAAGAGCAGGAATTCAGGGGGTCAACGCACAAGCACTCTGCTCTCAGTCACATGGAAGCTCCCACATAACCAGGAGTGAAAAAGATAAGGGACTGCACCTTTATTTTATGCCAAAATGGTTTTTTAAACCTTATTATTAAGATTTTAATTGATTTATTTAGCAGTTTTGTGTGATTTTGGTCATTTTTGGGAGATATTGGGCCCTTTTTTAGGCCAGATATTGGGGGGAAGTTGAGAGTTTGTTACCAACTTCAAGCCTATATAAACTAGATGCTCTTGAAGCCATCATAGGAGGTTCAAAACATGTTTATGTTGAAGGATTGTTGAGCCAAAGCCATTTTTATGAAGGGAAGCCATTGAGGAGAGCACCTTTGTGGGCCATTTCTGGGAGCTCCGTTCATCCGATTTTAGTGCTGTCAGTTTTGTTGGGTTCTAGAGATCTAGTAGAACAAGAAAAGATCAGTTTGTAATCATTTTGGCACTATTATGATTTACTTTTAAATATTTTAACATAAATAAGAAAGCCTCACCCACTGAGACAAAGGTCCGAAGATGTAGGTGAGATTGTCGAACTCCATTATCACTTTGGTGTTTTATGGTTTGCTATTATTCATGATTATGTTTAGATCTATATATTATATTATGGATGCTATGTTTGTTCTTTAATTCTTCCTCTTTCATCAGTTTCCTAAATGGTTAATTAACACATGCTTTTATAACTCAACCATTGTCGTTTAAAAGATCTTTTCAGATCATTGGTGCAGGAGTTGTCCTTCTTTGACAACCTGATAAAGTTGGATCCTCTATTGGCGAGTTCCCTTGACCTGTGTGTCCATGATATGATCAATGGATCCATGTTCCATGCTGTCAGGGTTGAGATTTTTTGGTGTCAACTATTCTGCTATCTCCAAGGTGTCCAATAATGGTGGAAAATAAGGACAAAGGAGGTCCACATTGAATATTGGGTGACAAGAAATGGGGGAAGGTTGAGCTAAAAATAATTGTCACCCACAACCTTGGTGATGGTGTAGGGTCCATAACAGCGTGAAAAAATCTTCCAATGAGGCCCTATAAGGCATTCTTTCTGCAAGTGCAACCAAACTTTTTCTCCCACCTGAAACTGGTGTGGCACCCAATGTTGATCATGGCATTGTTTGTACTTGGCATTGGAATTTTGTAAAATATCCTAAAATTGTTGGCAGATGTGCTATATCCTCTCAAGGAACCGGGCGGCTTTGTCAACTCCAGTTGGAGTGTTATAGCAGTTTTTCCTCACCCCATGCAACTTGCTTGGATGACCTTTCCATTTCCCTATGCAGAGTTGGAGTCCCCTTTTTTATATTCCAGAGCTAAAAAATACATTTTTCCACATATACATGTCGTACTAGTTAGACAACATGAATATATGTAGGTTTCTCCACTACAACCCATGTACATTGGGTTTGGTGCTCAAAATTAAAAATTGTGTTGGGTTTCCATGACATGTCACATGATCCATGATCTTTGACCTTCCATATACTGGAAACGTTCTGACTCAACCCTTCATTTCCATTTGAAGGATATAAATTGGGCCATATCCAAGCCATGGGGGGGAAGAATTCAACTTTGAGAGAAAAGATACTCTGTAGAAATTTCACTTCACATTGAGTCTGCATCCCTTTATCCTTGAAAGTCTAAACATCTTGTTCAACCCCCAAGCTCTTCCTTTTGTGATGGAGAACCTCATTATCTCCTTTATATGAGCTTACATTTGGTGGAGTATTGAAGTCGTGGAGGCCCAACTGGAGGGACTTAGTTTCTCGGTTCTAATGTGTGCCGACATAGAAGTTTGTCACGTATCTACTTTTATTGATTACTTTAATAGAAATACTCTTTTCTCTTCCAATTGATATCTTGCAAATATTTGAATTATTATTCCATGGGAATATTTGTTATGAATATTAATGGATTATGGTAATCTATATGCTAACACTATATATAGTCACCATATGCTTGTGTGTCTTAGTTGTTGAGGACACGTTTCAAGTATAAAGCTTTGAGTTGCATGCTCAAGGGTGGTCTTCATCAAACGACCGAACAAGGTAGGCTCTTGGCCTTGTCTTGTTAGAATTTCATTTATTTAGCATACTTGAGATTAGAGTTGATTTCTGCGTGTCATTCCATCTGTTGCTATTTACCCCATGCCATAGAGTGATTTTCCTTGTAACAGAATTGGTGACCAAACTAGGGATTGATCTTCTTTTTTGGGGTTTGGAGTGTTTTCTCCTTGAGTTGGTCTCTGTTGTCCAGTGTTTCCTTGTCACCTTATTGATTGACAACCTATTTTTACTTTGCATCTGGGTTTTTTAGATTAAACCTTGCCCTGTTAGTATTTTACTGCATAATTTTTTCCCTTGACAGACGCGTACAAACGCGAGATATCCTTCTTTAGGGCGCGTACATACATGGATTTTTCTCAAACAATCGCGTATATCATCTCTTTAGTCTTGTTGGCTGAGCTTGGTGTTTGTTGGGTGAGTTTGGTTGGTTTCTAAGTCTTCTTGGGTCTCTATTCTAGTTGTTAAGTTCTTATAGAGTGATAGGAAATCCCTTTTATGGTTGAATTTCTGGTCGGTATTATTTCTTATCATATTTTTCATTGGTTGTCCTTGCACCTTGGTCTGAGTGTTGGGTTCTAGATATCCTGCTTGGATTGTTTCTTTTTTCTTGCAGTAGGGTCTGTGTGTTGAGCTGCTATTCAATGCCTGCATTTTATTTTATTTATATTGAAAATAGACAATTTTTTTTTCTTATTTTTCATCATGACATTTCTCCTTTTAGTTACTTTCCATTGATTTTGATACAAGTGGAGAGATTGCATTTTATTGAAATTGTAGAGATTGCTTTGAAAGTTTCATTTAGTTGCATACCATCTCTTTAAGAATTTAAGATTAGTACTTAGCAATGTTTTTATTCATTTCTTTCATATGTTGAGTCACAACACCATCAGTTTCACGACCACACCTTTTGAGTAAACAAAATCCATTAAAAGTAACGCTAATTAATTAAAATTGATTAGAAACAATTTTATTTTTCAGAATACACAAACAAGTATATGACATAGGGCCTTGGAATAGGATTTTTGTGAGTAAACTTCTCCAAGGATATTAAACTAAACATATGTGTCTGACCAAGGAGTGGTGAAATCCATTGTGTAATTAGTGACGTCAGGATGCTCCTCTCAGACTAGAGTTAAGCACGAGGTCACGTGAAGTTGGTTCCAAAGATATCCCTCTAATACCTTCTTAGTGTAAGAGATATTTCTAGGGATCTATTCGTATTTGCAGGTCTTTCTAGTAACTTTACCTCTATGAGAGGCAGTGCTTTCAAGATTTCATGCTTTGTTACCCTGCCCATACGGTGGACCTTACTTACGACTATTTTCCTACTCATTGGTTACATTGTGGTGGCTCTAGTTGCTTGACATAGGTAGCCACATATGTTACTTGGAGGGGTTATTTTGTAGGTGCCCTGAGTCAGATAAGGGTCGAACACCACACAACCTTTATGGAGGATTACCTCTCCGAGGGGATCTGATTGACTATGTTGTTAAGTCCATGAGGGCCCTTATAACTGATTCTGATACCTCCAATATTTTGAAGGGAGTCTTAGGCCCCTCTTGGGGGAGACATACCTACTCTAGTGAGGGAGGCCCCTTTTCAACAATTATATCTTGATTGTGTGCATTTGGCCTTTTTGTTTATTTTGGTGTGCTCTTTGATTGCTAGTTGTCCCTAGGATTTGGTTTTATATCTTGAGTCTTGAGTCATGGTGGAGCAAGACCAGTTCCCTCGAAGGTCTCACCGTTTGTTGAAGTGACCACCACATCCTGAGTCTTTACCATATTTTCCTTCTAAAAGGCATAAATTTAATAGACATGGTACATTTATCTCCACCTCTCAAACTTGTGGTTATCCAGTTATGGGTACTGAGTCAAACCCAAACGACACCGAGAGTCCCTAGACTCCTATGCCTTTTGTGGTTAATAGGACCCCTTCGACTCCTTCAGCCATGAAAGGTTGGAGCACCGAATTTTCTTGGTCCTAATGCTACTCAACCTGTGGGGAATCCTCAAATGAACCCCTTCAGGTCGCTTTTTGGTGTGCTAAAACATAATTCTCAGTCAATACCTTCAGTCACTAATCCTTTTTCTTTTGATATGCCCAACATGACATCGCAACTTGCGTCATGTATTCCAACAACTAATGCAAATCCTATATTTGTACCTAGGGTCATGGCTCCTCCATATGATCCTATCTCATTTGGTGGAAGTCATGTTCCTCAAGTGAATCCTACAGTGGGAGGTTGGCCTCCTTTTTCTTTCGGGTCTAATACTAGTCTCAATGCTCCTGGATGGAGTACTCAGTCGAGCAAACAATTTACTTTATATATTCTATCCTTTATCCCTACTCCCTCCATATTGATTCAGACAAACACATTTATGATGCCAAATCCCCCTCTATCCTCCAAAATTCCATCCATAGGGAGTCAATTTCACATTGTGGGAAACTCCCAGCCCAGAGCTTCTCCAGCTCAGGGAAATACTTATAACCCTCATGATGTCGCTTCTGCCAGTACGATACCCTCAAAATCTTTTATGAATCAATTTGGAGGAGGTTATTACCCTACTGGATAGGGCCATGGTGTATACCAGAACCCTGGAAGGTCTGCAATCCCTTAACAACATTTTTTTCCAGGAGCATGGGATCCGATGCCATAACCATGAATCCCTTTTCTATCCATGCTTAATTTTCCAGATTTGTCAAGATCAATGAATGACCTGGTGCATCACGATCCATCATGGCCCCTAGTCCCCAACAAGATTCCTTCAGACATTCCAAAATTCGAGGGAAAGAATGGCGAGGATCCAAGTGATCATGTTATTACTTTTCATCTTTGGTGATAATCGAATTCTCTTCATGACGATTCTATTTGATTGAGACTGTTTCAACGCACCCTCACAAAGGTCGCTTCTAAATGGTACATCGAGCTACCAAGGAGAACTTACGAGAAATTTAACTCGATGGTTTTAGTCTTTCTCAACCACTTCCAATTGCTGGTTTGTTACAACGTTGACATAGAAATTTTTTCATCTTTCTGCCAAGATAAAGCCACACATATCTCAGACCATATCCAAGAGTGCCATAGATGCAAGAGGTTGATCAAAGCCTACATTCCTCCATATTTTCTATTGGAATGGTTTCTTAAGTCTTTATTGCCTTATATTTCGAAGGATGTCTCTACATCTAGAGTAACATTTGAAGAGGAATCTATCTTCAAAGCCTAGCAATTGGACCTCATATATGCTCAATATGGGATTTTATATGAAATTCTTCCTGATGCACCACGGTCAAACTACGACCCTAGATAGATGCATGGGCCTCATACTGATGGCATCATAGGATTCACAAATGCTAAGTCTACAAATTTGGTGACGAACCAGTTGAAGGATTTGTCTCTAAGCCAGTATGTAGCAAGACAAGATTCAACTTCATATTCGACCCAGTCAACAGATGTGCATTCTATACAGTCGTCGACCAACCTAAATGGTAACCAAAAAACAAGAGGGAATATAAAGAAACGATGAGGTAGTAATCATAAAGATGGAAAAAATAATGACAAAGCCAAGGACAACACTAACAATGATAGATCGAACAACAATGCTGGTGAGGGAAAGAAACAAACGTGGAAGGTGAAGTTTCCTTGTAAAATTTGTGATGATGATTACCTTACCCACCTATGCCCAAGAATTGAGGAAGACTCGAGGCTCTTATCTCAGCTGCTCGTTGTGCTAACAAATCTATTTCCACATAATAAACACATGGCCTCGGGATCCTAAAACACTGGAAGTGCATTGGGTGGGAGTCAAAATGCCTCAACACATGAAGGTGGCCATCTATGTGTCAACATGGTCAAGTCTCATATTGGTGTAGCCACTCGATCTCATGATTATGGTTATTCACAGACTGTAGTTGGTCTAGAGTCTCCTCCTCCTCCATAAAAACCTTTGCATATTGAAAAGCTAGAACTTCCACCTCGTATTTTGAAAGGACTAATTAAAGGCTCTGTCCACAATCCTAATTCCAGAGCTGCCCATAATTACTCTATTATCGAAGATCTGGGTCAAACCCCTTGTGCGATGTTGGCTTTGGAAGTGCTCCAGACATGTCCTTCACAAAGGAGCGCCTTGTTATCTGCTTTAGTATCTATAGACCCATGTGGCTAAGAGGTTATTAAGTTTGATGCCACATATGTTAAGCCTTGCTTACCTTACCATGTGGCCTTTCAAATCCATGTGGAGTACATGAAGATTAACATCAAACATATTTTGATTGATGAAGGTGCAACGGCATGCATGATTTCCCTAACCTGTTGGAAATCCATTGGCTCTTCAGCTTTATCTCAATCTATGACTATGTTGACTACCTTTGATGGACGGTCGTTCTGACCCCACATAATTCTTCCCACTTTTCCGATCCAGTTAGGTGGAAAGACAGTGGAGGTTGATGTTGCGGTAGTTGACGCCCCTCTAGACTATAATTTTCTACTAGGGAGTCATTGGAATTATGCCATGACAACATTTGTGTCGTTCATTTTTCGTACTTTATGTTTTCCTCATGAAGGGAATATGGTGATGATCGATCAATTTTCCTTTGTGCAAGATAGTCCTAATGCATCAGTTGGACCTTCGATCCCTATGATCGACAGGTCTCAGCCGACAATTGAGAATGTTGATGTTAGAATGTATTCCTCTCTTATGGGTACCTTTGATTTCATGGCACCGATCCATCACATTTATGCCTTTTTCAATGAGTCTTCATCATCGATGAGGTCTATTCCTTTCCGTACTTCGTATTTAAACGACCCTTGGACCCTATCTTCCTCGACTATGTCATACGAAGGTCAATCACACATTGGGATGGCTATGCCAATGTCAACAACATAAATTGCGTATTAGTCTGTTATTGACACTATTACTGACCCAGATCCTTTCTCCTTGCATATGGATGAGGAGGATCCCATTCTAGAGCCCATATGAGTCATTCAATATTCATGTTCACATGATTTCCTTGAATATAATTTACCCTCGGATGAAGCCATATTAGAGGCCATGAATAGTGTCGATAAACCTTGGGATGATATGCATCATTTCTCTTATTTCCTCTCAGAGCTTGTTAGGATCAAGCATAATGATTTTTGATCTACCTTGAATGAGATAGTCGGTCACACTGTGGTTCCACTAGATACACATGGTGTTTATGCCGAAGAAAACATGGTGAATATTTCTCCTACTGTCACGATCGACATCTCTCAAGTTCCAAGAAAAATTGAAAACTTATATATCAGTGCAGATTGTTCATCTAGAGAAATTCAGATCTACACCGATCTCTTCAAAGAATTTTGGGAAGTATTCACTTGGTCCTATGAAGAGACTCTAGGGATCGACCCCAACATTTTTTATTTATTTTTTAATGTCTAGAGGAATCAACAACTAGTTGGGAACGTGCTCGTGTTACACGTGGCTGTGTTATCCATCTGCTACCACTATAACCTCCAGGTGTGCCCACGAGGCCCCTTACACAACACACATTGTAAGTCGGGGGGAGTTGAACTTGAAACCTCATGGAACTTCATTTTCATGGAACTTTCCAATTGAGCTACCCCCCCGGGGGCGGATCGACCCCAACATTGTCGAACATGAGATCAATACTTATCCGGGTGCTAGACCTGTTAGACAACGTATTAGAGATATTAATCCTAGGAAGGTCTATGCTATTAATGCAAAGGTAGAGAAACTACTTAATGTTGGTTTCATCTACTCGGTTCCCTCGACTGAATGGGTGTCAAATCCAGTTCTTGTGAACAAAAAACAAGGAACCATCCGTGTGTGTATGGATTTTTGAGACCTGAATAAGGCTTGTCCTAAAGATAACTTCCTGACTCCTTTCATTGATCAGATTCTTAATGAATGTGTGAGAAGAAAAATATTTTCTTTTATGGACATATTTTTAGGATATAATCAAATTCAAATCAAACCCGAGGATCAACATAAGACGACGTTTATTTTTCCTTGGGGTAAATTTGCATATCGAAAATTTCCTTTTTGCCTCAAAAACATCGGAGCAACCTTCCAACGCACTGTGGCCTTTGCATTTCATGATCTCAAGCATGTTGTCGAATATTATCTTGATGATCTCGCTTCTCACTATTGCAAGAGAGTAGATCGCTCCACTCACCTTTGATTAATATTTGAGAGTTGTCGTTACTATCGCATCTGGTTAAACCCTCACAAGTGCATCTTTTGCGTTAGGTCTGGCCGTCTGTTAGGTTTCTTAGTGTATGAGCAAGGGATCTTGGTGTATCCTTTGAATCTTGAGGCAATACTTTGATTGCCTCCCCCACACAACATTCAACAACTTCAAGATTTACATGGGAAGGCTAATTTATTGCATCGATTTATAGTGAACTATGCCAATTTAACTAAGGGTTTCATATGTCTTTTGAAGAAGGACACTCCATTTATATGGGATGAGCAAGCCCAGGAATCCTTCGATGCTCTAACAAAAGCCTTGGTATCAACACCTTTGGTGAAGCCTCCTGACTACAA
This sequence comes from Picea sitchensis, assembly GCA_010110895.2. Taxonomy (NCBI): domain Eukaryota; kingdom Viridiplantae; phylum Streptophyta; class Pinopsida; order Pinales; family Pinaceae; genus Picea; species Picea sitchensis. Next base: position 16,702 of record SNQJ01S0172354.1, read on the forward strand.
TAGAGACTATTTACTTTATATTGCCACGTCTGAAGGGACGATTGGAATGGTTCTGGTTCAAGAAGATGATGAGCTCCATGAGCACATTGTCTACTATCTCATTCGAAATTTTATTGGTCCTGTTAGCACTCTGTAATTTCTCAGGATGAAGAAGAAATGGGAAAAGGTAACTACAAAACCACTTTGGAGTCAACGATCTATCCCTCCAAGACTCAGAGAGGGATCTCTCTATATAATTTATCTTTGTTTGGATTAGCATTTTAGGCTAGTTATGAAAGCACAAGGTTGTTTGTTTTTTTTGAATTGTTTGGTTGAAACAACAAGGGAAAAACCATTGGGAAATGGAGTCACATCTCAAAATGGATAAAAAATAGGTCATAATAGGATAATATAGTAGGGAAAGGTAAGAAAATACACTGGATATTCAAGATTTAATGCATAGGAAAGATGGAACATATTAAGAAATCCACTTAAACACAGAGAAAATGAGAATTCTGAGTTGAATCTTCAATGGAAAAACACATAAATTATTCCAAGCAAGTGACAGAGGGTACATTTAAGCCAATTCTGTCCTTTTGTCTCCTTAAAATAATTCATAATGTATAAAAAAAAATTGATAACAGAAAGAACAAAATTACAGAGAAAATAAACTTCACCAATGGGATTGGCCACAAGAATCCTACAATGGTCACACTGTATTACTGGAAATCTCATCCATGGAGGTTATGTGAGTTGCCTTACATAATTAGTTTCATCCTTCTAACAGGTCCTAACTGATCAACCACTGATACTTCGAAATGGGAAGTATTTATAAACTTATTTACAATGATCCCGTCATAAATGACCAGGTTCGAATTTAGGAAAATCTAAACTAATTAGATTTCAAATTAAAATCATAGAGTTTTGTTGATATTCATTCAAAGATCTGGAACTGTTTTGATGGGATTTGTGGATGATCTGTGCCTTTGAATCCGATTTCTTTTCCATCAGTCCTTTTGATTCTTTGCCCCCGAAATTATGCAAAATGGGTTCCAAAGGGGTATTCAAATATCACAATATGAGATAGATGTGTAAAATCCGGGGGAGTTTTTTGTATATCAACTTGTTCTGAGTAAAAACCTCTCTTGGTTTTATAAAATGCTTCTCCATCTGTCCGAGATCTTCGTTTGGAAAAGATGTGTAAAACATGCAGTAAATAAATCTTGAAAATAGGCCCCAAAGATTCTCTCGACTCTCCCAATCGGTGACACCTGTAGAAAAAGTGAAAGAGGTTATTTTGCCTTGGTTTGTGATGAGAAAAAAACTCTTTTGGTTTCTCAAAATTCACCTTGGTAACTATGGAAATCTTCTCGTAAGATGACCGGTCAAAAGCAATTTTTGGGAGGAGGACAATGGTTACATATAGGATGACATGGGGATGAGTATTCAATAGGGAGATGGGAAGTATGGATGGAAAGGTGGATCTTAACAGAATTTGAAGGGACATGTGTTAGGTAGCGAGAGGAGAATCAGATGCGGGGAGGTGACAGACTGGAGGATGGAGGATGAATGGGAGCATGAGTGGAGGTGACATGTAGGCGGGAGGTGATGGGTGGTGTGTGGTGAGAGGAGATGGGAGAGTAGAGGAGAGAAGTATGAGTAGGTGGGAATGGTGTGCGATAGTGTGATTGGACGACATGTGTTGGGTAGGGAGAGTGACAGTATTGGATGAGCGGTTAAGCAGATTATCGGAGGGGGGGGGGTTAGGTGGTAAGCGAAAATGGGTGAGGGGGGTCCGATAGAATATAGAGCTGACACGTGATGCAGGGCTCATGCCAAGAAAAACACCAACTCAGACCCCCCCCCTCCCCCCAAAACATTAAAGGAAGAAAGGTTGGAGGCGGGGTTCGATATCTACTGCAGACCGTTGATTTGGGTGCACCTTGATCAACCACTGAGAAGTGTGCACCTTTTAGTCGCAATGGGACAAAAGGGAAAATCCTGATAGCACTTAGGATAAATTTTTTTTTTGGGTAGAGTTAGCTCCCATTTATTTATTTTTTCACCTAGGGGTTATTTCCAAAGGTAAAAATGATCAATTTTAACCAATCAAGAGGTATTTCGACTGTGCAGACACTGTTGATTTTCCTCTTTCTATTTTCTCTGGGAAATTATTTGCATAAGGGAATATCATTTACCACATAGAATCATTGAAAGAATAAATCCCAATCATCATCTGATCCTATGAATATAGGGTTCTAACAGTGGCTCCACTTGGGGATGATGCTCTTCTTGTGAGGTGCCAAGGACACCGTGGACTAGGTAGCCTTGCTCATAAACTGATCCAAAACATGTAACAAGTTCTGTCCAAAATATTTTGTAGGCTGAAATTCAAACATAAATTTGATCTGTGTACTAAATCTGAATTGTACTCTGAAATCCAAACTTTACTTTTAAAACTAAAAATTTAAACCCAGCTGAGAACGAAACTGAAATGTAATGAAAAAGATGCTTGCCCAACAAGCTTATTTGCACACCTACCTACCCTAATATGCTGAAATTATTGATCCATTAAGTAATGGAAAAATTCCAATGAAGCCAATCCAACAGTTTCTCTAATAACTCTACTCTTTCACTGTTTTTAACCAGTATCAGAAATAGAACTTGCATGAGTAACATAGACTGATTTCCAACCTGATCTTCACAACACAAATCCCTGGGACTGTGGACAATCACATAAACTTTAGGTATCAATGGGCATTTAGAAAAGAATAGCTCCTCCATATAGACAGCTATAGGATTATGATAAACATGACCTATTATTTGGTATTCTGAATTAGTCAATTTGACTTCATGACCTGGTACTGCACATGTGCTCTCAATGTCTTCAAACAACTTGGAACATGTTTGCATTTTATTTGATGAGATTTGTAATGATACTTCTGTTGAAAAGGACAATGGAGTAGACTGTTTGATCATATCCATATCATAACAACTTTTAAAATCATTACGGGTAAATGAAACCTGACTTTGAAAACACAAACCATCCAACATATCAACTATTAGGTCATGTAGTGCTTTAGATGGCTGCAACATTGGTTTTAATGACACCTCATGATTTCTCCTGTGATTATCAACCAAAATGAGACCAAGATTCACTTTTAAAATCTGAAATGAATTGGAGCATAATGGTATAGAATCAAAATGGATCAATTCATCATATGTTACCGACTCTGAGCTTGCATTTGAGATTTGACATTCAAGATGACTCAAGGGCTGCACCTATATATCTAAAACAAGTTCTTTATCATCCATGATTTCCTCATCTAATTGGTAAGAGAGTTCTCCATTCCTACTATTGACAATTTTCTTATAATTTTCTCTCAGAAATGAGGCAAAATTATAAGGGCAAGGTTTTTGCACTTGAAAACTTTCTGCACTATCCTCCTTGCTGTCATAATTAATATGCAATTGCTGATTTTTATCCTTGAGCTGCAACTGAACTTATTCCTCCCAATCGTGTGCTACTGATTGCTTTGAACAATCAACATCAATTTCAACTATATCCTCATCATACTTGGGTGAATTGTCTATGTAAGGAATGCCATCAAACATATACATTAAATCAGTTAATTACTCCTCTACAAGATGATTTTGAGCTTCATCTTTGACCATATTATGAATCGAGTACATGAAATAATCCTCTTCCGTTTTAGGATGCCAAGTATGAGCTGCAAAGTGTTTGAGATCAATGAGATTTTT
>SNQJ01S0172357.1:0-13826 GCA_010110895.2 Picea sitchensis
TAGACACCAAATTGGTGTATGAGACCCCTTTTTTGTGGGACAAGGGACTCCCTCCATGCAACAATTTGAGTGCTAATTAATATACTACATACATTACTATTGAGTATTTAATACTTAAATTACTAATTAATAATATAATACTTAGTGCTTTTAAAATACTATATAATACTATACTTAGTTACCTTAAGACAACTCCCCGATAACGACGCCATAAATGACGGGTGTTATATATGCACTGAAAACACTTAAAAATCCTCAATTAAATTGTCAACCTGGGGTAAGTAAACTTAGAGTTGTAGAACTATATGTGCCAAGGCATAAAGGATAGAGGTAGTATAGTTTATCTAAGGAAATGGGATATCTGAGAACTAATCTACTCAAGCAAAGGCTATTGATAATACTAAGAAGCTTAAACTATTTACCCTAAGTAACCTTTGAACAAAGGATCGATGGATAGTCCTAAGAAAGCAAATGAAAACCCTACTTAAAGCAAACTAACTTAATCATGACAATAAGCAAAAACAAACTATCTACCTAATAAGCAATAACAACAACAAACTACTTTAATTAACCTACTCAAATTCAATAAGCAACTATCCTATCAAAGCAAGTAAATAGACAAGCAACTACCCTATCAAAGAAAATAGACAAGTAAGCAACTACCCTATTAAAGCAAGTAAACATGTAAGCAACCAACTAAATAACATACGGTAACTTCTACAGCAAGTAAACTAATCAAAATTACTCAATAAGCAACTAAATAAACAAATGAACTCTATTCTTAAATTAAACTTCACAATTACTTCTACTTTACGAAAATAAATCTTAATATACTAAATTCAAAGCATCATGACAATAAAAGTAAATAACAACTACTCTTTATTCTACGATAAGAAAACTATTCTTTAATCTACCAAAGCAAGAAGACTATCTAATCTACAAAAGCAAGGAAACTATCTTCTAAGAAAACTCAAATATAGTGTTGATGGTTATGTCTCTGATGTCTTATGATATCACGATGACACTTAACAATTAACGATAACTCAAGAGGGATAAATTCAATATTAACTTCGATAGCAAAGTGAAAAGTATGAATTAGACAATCCAATGAGAACTTAGCCATTATAGAAGAAACATCAACTATCCTGTATATCCATGTGATTATTCAATCATGCATTAATCATCAACAGTATAAAAACACTATTCTATGAAATTCAAATGCATTCTATACTAATTATAAACAAATTCAAACTACTTAGATTCATAACTGAAAACTAAACTTGATAATCAACTTTAAAATTGCATCCTAGATGTAGAAAGGGAAATTGCATAAAGTAAAGTAAACTAATTCTATTTTAACAATTCAAATTGTAAATGAGGAATTACTCATTAAACATAAATTGAATCCTATTTCAGCATATGATAAGAAAATAAATAAGCAAACTAACTAACAATTAGATAAGCACAACCAAATAGCAATTAGATAAGCAAACTGTAAATGGAAACTAAAACTAATAACTATCCATCCACCGAAACTTGCCAAAGAAACCATAAACTAGAAACTTTGTTTTAACTTTGTTTTTATACTTTATTTCAGCATAAAGAAAACCTAGCTATCATCTAATTGTAAATTCTAACCTTGTACAATATATACTGCTAACAGATATTCAGTAAAGAAACAAAAATGTACAATGGCAAATACAAACATTACACAGAGATTTTTCCCCTGGAAACCCAAACCGAGAAAACCAGCATATTCTATATTATTCATCATGTTACAATGTTTACAATACAAAATACATATAGGAGCCAGTGGCATCCAAAACCCTAACCCAATGACCTGGATTAGTCCAAAACCCTAATTCCTTAACCAGAAATAGAAAATTCTTGGCAAAGAAACCATGTGCTGAAAAACCACCTAAATATAATGCGGTCTCGAATATAAAGAATATAACACATACCCAAAAATACTCGTGCAAAGAATATAACACATACCCAACACTAATTACACAGGGTTAGTAACGAAGAACTTGCAAGTTCATTCCCTATCAACTAAAAGATCATTGCATATTAACACTAGCCTCCATAATAACTTGCAAAACAGAACTAAAACATTTAAATCATAAACAAAAATTTATACAGAAAATAAAGAGAACAAAACTCATGTACATAAAATAAACATAATGGCGATTACACTACTCAAAATGATGAGAAAAATAACTAAATATTCACCCAATTTGGTGCCCCCTCCCCAACGGTCATGGCCTCTTCAAGGATGAATCACGAACTCGGTTATCAAAAACTGCAGTTTACAGTTTAGCAAATATGTCAAAGATTGGCAAAAACATAGATTAACTATTCTTGATCTTCTCCCTAATAACTATTTTTCTGACCGAGGTGGTATTTATAGATTACAAGCTGAGGAAATTAGACCATTGAGAGGTCAACCTCCTCTAAAAACAACAAATCACATTCAATCCATCTTAACCCTTGATGGCTTCTAGAAACAAAATTGAGCCAATAAGCGCCTATACTGTAACTTAATTTGAGTTGTTAGAAAGGCTGAATAGATGGAATACGAGCACAAAAACCATGTCTTTGATTCTCCCATCATTTGGCCGTCGATATGATAACCGTAAATGTATGGTTTTGGTCACGGAATGAGTGTCGGGGCCGGAGTGTCGGATGAAATTACTGAGACAAAGTTCGAGATGGAGTATCCGGACCAGTGCCGGTTAAAGGCTGCGATTTTCCGTGGCACACAAAAACATGGATGGATTCCTAAATCATTAAAACATTTTGAATTATACTCAAAATCATCGTAAAACATAAATCATACATACATGGTATGAACCATGGCGATTTAACACAAAAAACTCTTCAAAGCTCTTCAAAACAGGAAATGCACATACAATATTGGTAAAAAAGGATCTAATCAACATCATTAAACTAACCATATCATGGGCCCAACATTTCAGAAAAAATATATGCTTAACTTCTACGTGGCAAGTGGTAAGGGGAATATACCATCCATGTCTCATGACACAACTCTGGACATAGATAGTAGGAGTTGAAACACCATCAAGCACAATTCAATGTGATTCCCCTCTAAGTGGAAATTTTAAACACTAACATCGTTATCATATGAACACGAATCTTAGAAGACCCTTCTTTGATCTAATTTAGGTTACACATGGCGAGTGGTAAGAAAACTTGTTATGTTAGGTACTTAAAAAGAAACAAAACCATGGAGGCAAATCAACTTTCCAAAGGAGAACGAAAACCATTTAACATTGTACCAAGAAGACTCCTTATGTCACTTCAACTAGGCAAATCAACTTTCCAAAGGAGAACGAAAACCATTTAACATTGTACCAAGAAGACTCCTTATGTCACTTCAACTATTCTTACTATTGGCCTTTTTGAATTAATTTTAAAGTTAATCAAAGATATTATGAAAACCATATTATAAGAACAATGTTAGTAAATTTGAAAGTGTTAATGAGTATGCATGAGGCATCAACTTAAAGGTGAAACTAGTTTCTATATACAGGACTTCTAGACAAGGTCAAATATCTGATTAAGGGTATTAATGGCATACAAAAAAATTTCCCTCTCGATAGATGATAGATCCATATTTAAGATATATATATATATATATATAGATTGACGCGGAAATTGAAATATTTTATTTATGGCCCACATTGAATAATTATTGTGTTATTAATATTTTTCTAAATTCCATGTGTCAACTCCATGTTGAACATGGAAGGAATTACACATCTCCCTCATACTGAGGAACACACCATTCAAATGTTTTAACCACCACCATAGATCCATATTAAGTCCACATGTATCATGCACATAGATTGATCAAATTCCTTGAGGTGCAAATATTTACTTAATATTTTTAATTTTAAAAAATATATCACCTCAATGAACTTGATCACTCTTCCCGCATGATAGATATGGANTATCTTAGCTTCGGATCTATCATGCATCTAGATGGATCAAATCCCTTGAGGTGAAAATATTTACTCAAGTTTTTTAATTTAAAAAAAGATATCACCTCAATGAACTTGATCCCTCTTAGTGCATGATAGATCCAGAGTTAATATGGTTCTACATTGGCTCTTAATACACACACACACACAACGATTTGAACTCCACGTTGAGCATGGAAGGACTCACACATCTCCTTCATATTCTGGATCTATGATGTGTCCAAAGGGATCAAATCCATCAATGTGCACAACTTTCCTCAATTTTAGATCTAAAATTAGTCTCAATGCATTTTAGATCTAAAATTAACATAGATCCATGCTGGTTCTTAACCCATGTTGAGCACTAAAAGAATTACACATCTCCCTCATACCAAGCAACATACCATTGAAATGTTTTAACCATAATATATTGTGTACTTTCCATTGCCTTTATATAAAAACAATAATCTAATTTTAAGGTCAAGTCCAAGCTAGACACCAAATTGGTGTATGAGACCCCTATTTGGAAAACAAGGGACCCCCTCCATGCATATTAATTACTATATACATAATACATATTAATTACTTTATAATTTAATAATTTGTACTTAATACTTGAGTGTAATATATACTAAATATAAGCTTAGTGTATTAGTTTTCACTTACATTATTAATTAATAAACTATATACAACTTAATGTATTAGATTTTACTTACATTATTAATTAATATATTATATTATTACTATTTAATAATATATTTTTAATAATATATTAATACTTAATAATCTAAAACTTAGTATCTTTAAAATAGTATATATTAAATTTTAGCTTAAACATTAACAAACAACATTTCTACAAATTAAATTATAGTGTTCAATTCATTACCATATCTAAACTTAGTATATATTATAGGGATTTATTATGATATATTATTATATCTTACCATAGGGTTCCAATTTAAGGTTTATAACATTTTATCATCTTATGTTTAGGTTTTTTTGGGTTTTTAATTCAATCGATCAAAAATTATTTCACATCTTGTGTATTTATGGTGAAGATTTGCAACTCTAACCTTTCACAATTGGTCCTGAAGATGAATTCAGTTTAAGAATTCGAAATATCAAAAAAAAAAAAACCTTTAATTATGAGTAATCCAAAATACCTCTCAAAAATTCCTCACCACAAAAATCTAAAAACAGTAATCAAAGGAATACTTATTACTCTGAAAAAAGAATTTGTGTTATTAAAGTTATTGTAAAAGAATATTGAGAAGTTTGATGGGGTCATACTCTCCCAACTATATCTTCTTTACCACCTCATCTAACTCTATAACTCTAGAGTATAACTCGGCTTTTTATCTATTAGATATGAAGTGTCAGCTCAATATTATAAAAATACAAAAGTTGGTGAGACAACTTTCAATTCATAATATGGAAAATATTTTATGAACAACTTCAGTTATAAAATTCTAGGTAGAGATATGACTTTTTATTTTGATGCTTTCAATTATATGTTACACGTGAGAAAAGGTTAAAGGGCATCCAAAATGTTTATCTTGGGTGATAATTTTGATACAATTTTGGTTTTTTTTTTTTTTTTTTAATAATTATGATGGAATTTTGGTGTTTTTTTGGAATAGGTTTAATGGAATTTTGGTGTTTTTTTTAATAAGTTTAATGAAATTTTGGTGAATTTCTCTCCATCATAGTGTTATCATAATTATAATTTGGTTTACGGTGAAATGATATTTATGGTTTTGCTTATTTTTTAAATGGATTCATCTTTTTAATTTTTTTTTTTACAAGTATTATATTGATTTTTTAATTTTTTCTTTTACAAGTATTATATTGATTTTTAGGGATGATATAGAAAGATAAGTACAAATAATTGCATACTTTCTATTATTGTTACATATTCAAATCCAGAAACAATATATTTATATAAGTGTTTTCAAATTCAATTTATTTCAAACTTAGAGAGAGTTTGAGGAAATATTTGAACAATTTTCAACAAACTTAAATTAATTCTAATGTAAACATTAATTCTAATAGATACCATTCCATCCAGGTTTGAATCATGCAAGCCCCAAAAGTTAGCTCAGTGGACAAGATGTGCACACACTCTCTTGGTTTGAGGAGAGGTCACGAGTTCGAGCCTAACTAAAATCCTTGGAATTGAGGTTTAACACCTCATATCATCTACGAAGTAAAATGTCTTTTAATATGATAAATATTTTTCGATCGAGTTGTCATTGTCACACTGTGAAATTCGTGGAATTCAAACCGGAACCTTGTGGAGATCGATAGTAGAGGTTGAGTGTCATGGTTGTGAGATCGAATTGGAATAAGAGATTATCCTTCATCTGAAAAGTCCCAATCACAATCGATGCCACTGGATCTTCCCCTGCGTCAACAAAACCTAGATAGAATACATTACCGTTACTGTTGACCTGAAACATGGAATTAACGGTCCCCCAAACAACATTGTTGCCCTGTAGTGCGAGGTCGATCATTGGCGACGAGTACGCCACTTGCTGCCTGAAAGTGTCGGTGTACAATGCGCCGCTCAAATCAAAACACGCACCGAAAGGGACCACGGAGGCAACGCGCGAGATATTTATTCGCCTAGCTGAGCTGGTGTAGACGTCCACGAGGGAGTTGTAGATGGGGGTGGCCAGTTGCATGTATGGCACTAATGTGCTCAGCCTGGTTCCGCCACGTCCCTTCGCGTCGATTCGCAACCTCTCCGGGTCAACCGGCAGGTGGATACCGCCGACTTCGATTCTCTGCACGCCGATATAAAAGGCGCTGGTGTAGACGGGATTCTTGATCAAGGGAGTCCGGAAGAGAATCGTGGATTCGTTTCCGCCAAGGGCTATTCGGTCGTCACCAAAGTTGAGTACTCCCGGTGCATAGTCACTTGGCAGACACATAACAAAATTTCGGTCAAACCTCGCTCCAGCGGATAACTGAGCTGGAAGTGCCAACGTGGACGAGCTCATCCCGGCGACTCTAGCCGTTCCCGGAGGTAAATCGGAGAGATCTCCTTGAGAAGCACAAGCGAAGATCAGGCGGGGAATCCGTACAAGAGGGCTTGGATTCAAACCGTTGCTGCTGCGAAGCGCCGCAAGGTCCTGCGCGAGTTCGAAACTATCGCTACGTCGGTCGGGCACGACGCAAGTGTCGTTGTTGCAGCCGGGGGCACGGGGGCCATGACAGGTGTCGCAGCGCGAATTCTGATACGACTTTCACAGTTGCGCACTGCAGGCGATCGGGCTGTAAGTAGAGGATCTATAGCTTTTCTTGTCGCACCTTACCCACATGTAGTCCTGCTCGATGTCTAGCACTAAACGCTGGATCTGCACAGGTGTTCTCTGCCGGATTTCGATGGTGTAGAGCAGCGTCGCGGGGTCTTGGCTGATCTACGTGACGAGGGCCCTCGGGCTCCTCTGGGATGCATTTGCAGACAATTGACAGAAGCAGACGATGGCGGTGGCGATCAAGACGAGATGGAGATGGAGCGACAGCATTAGGTTGATTTGGTAGAGCCGGTGATATTGAGATGGATATATACAGGCATAATAGGGGAGAGTTCGATGCCTGGCTCGCCGTGACATGTAAGGCCGTCAATATTGACTTCAAACACATATATGACACACGACAGACCGGGTATGCCCATACATACTCTCATTCCATCACAATGGCATGTGCCCATACTCCCATTCCATCACAATCGCCATCAGAATGTGCATACATACGATATGGATGGACGACCATTAAGGTGCGTTGTGTATCGTTTGAATTTATTAAAGGCACGTTAAGATTTGAATTTGAATCTTCCGCCAAGATGAATTTTGAAAGTCCCGCCTAGGGCGCTCTATGAATACCCGAAGCTGAATTTAGACGTTTTCTTTCCATGCATCACACTCTCACACTCTCTCCCTCTATATCTTCCCCCTCTTCCTCTCTCTATCTATCCCCCTCCCCCCCTTCCTCTTCCCCTTTGTCCCTCCCTCCCCTGTTACCCATGTCTCTCTTCCACCTCTCTATGCTCGTTGTTAGTCTCAGTCTCAGTCTCTCTTATCCTTTTTCTCTCTCTACAGGTATATATATACACTTAGTATATATATCAGTGTATATATACCAGTCTATTACTCAGGACCTACTTTTCTACCTACACCCTTCTCTTCTCCAAATATAATGAGCCAAATCAAAGAACTCATTAACCAAGTAATTCTTCATCTTTCATAACAGTGGGTTTGGTTCCAGATACTGCAACCCATAGATCTCGATCTACTAGAATATCCTCCATATTGAGCTTCCACATCTCATAGATAGTGCAATTAAACTTCTCTAGTTTTAATCTAAATGTGTTTACTATTTCCCAACACCAAGATTTCTTTCACACAAACTCCCATTCAAACCAAGATTATATAAAAAGACATTGTCCCTAACACCTTGGATCTAAGGTGATTAGGCTCTGATACAAAATGGAAGGAAATAGAGATGCAAAATATGCTTCCTACACTAGTCCATGAGAGAAGAATGTGCATAAACTTACAACATAGTAGTTCAAATGAATGAAAATCTCAATCCACCCTTTAGTTATGAACAATGGTTACAATACACTTTCAAAGTTGTTCTCTTAACATGAGTAGTCTACAATTAGATCCTTCTTTCTTGGCTCTCTAGACTTAATTAGGCCTACACTATGAACTCCATGATTACATTAGCCACCCATGCCTATATGGGCCAATAGGACAACTCTTGAGGCCTTTATCACGAAGCATCTTACAATGGAGTATTTGAAGCCATTAGAAAGGATTCAACATATGAAATACTATGACAAAATATCATGGGTCACCCATTACCATGGGCCCATAAATTGTGAATGGTAAACCCATCATTGATTATATCAAGGTTATTCTAAGTACTTTATGATCGAGTCAAGATTAATCCGATAAAGAAGAGTTGGCATAAATATGCTCGTTCTTGGCTAAACTATCAGAGAGTAGAGGAAGGGGTCACTTTCTAGAATATTTTGATTAACTCGATAAAGAGTAGTTGGCATAAAGATGCTCGTTCTTTTCTAAACCATCGGAGATCAGTAGAGGAAGGGGTCACTTTCCACACTTCATCTCCTCATCTCCTTACCTTTTGGTATTTTCGAGTGTACTGACCCAAGAAGGGATTGTCCCTAATTTCATGGGAAGAAGGGGTTGAAGGCCCATAGGCTTGTAGTTGGAAAAAGATAAAATCCAATCATGAACCTTCTAGATGCTCTCCCATGGATCCCGAGGACGATGAAAGGTCTCTCATAAGAAACTGATGGGACTTGTGAAAAATAACTAATACAAAATGCCAGTCAAAGTGGAGCATATGTGGGCATTGTTTTTCATGCTTAGGTAGAATCCCCACACATTTTTTTCAACTTGGGGAAGCATGATGTGACCAAGGTAGAGTCAAGATGGGAACTGTTTTTCATGCTTAGGTAGAAGTGCCACCTTGTCTTCAACCTGGAAACATCTTAAAAGAACAAAAGGAAATAAATGGGCTTGGAAAAAGGTTGCATTGAAAACAAAGGTGCAACACACCCTCTACAAAGGCACCCATAAATGAGACACTAAGATCCCTTGTATGTCATGCACCCCATGCCCAAAATTATTGCCCCCATCCATGTCACTTTGTCTACATGACCTAGAGAGGGGTCCACTTGGGAAACACTCCTAAACTTGAGGTACGATTCACCCAATAGGTCTCTTTGTCAACCCTCCCATACCTAAACTTGGAAAATTGCATAAGGTCTTTGAGAAATTGTTTATTTTGATAATGTGGTTTGGATCTACATGCTTAGATGGCTCTTTTATTGAATTTACTTATCATGATGTGTCTGAATTGAGATTCTTGGAGGGAGTATTCATTGTCTTTCCAGGACCTAGTTGGTGGAAAGATTTGGAAGAACGAGCCTAGAATGGGCTTACGTGGGGCTTGAAGCCCACATGTTGGATACCATGGCCCATACACTGGATGATGATGAAAAACTTTGGAGGCTTGAGAGATGCCTTGAAGGACCTCACCAATGCCCCTACTAGCCCAACATTTTTTCTTTGAGGACAAAACGTCACACTTGAGGGCTTGACGTTATGCATGGGTTAGGGTTTTGGTGGTGATGAGGACACGTGAATGATTTTGAGGAAATATGCCTTGGATCATGGAGGAGAGGCTTTACATAAGGACACGTGGCCTTTGGAGGCCTATCCCATTTTTTCCTTCCGTATATGCGCATATATGGAAGAGAGCTTCTGTTATGCGCATTTATGGAAGGAAAAAATGTGCATATACAAAAGCCAAAAGATAAGTGGAATTATGAACCCGGGAACTATGACCTAGAATTATGACCCCTTGGAACTGTGACCTCTCGAACTATGACATGTGGAATTATGACCCAAGAACTATGACATGTGGAATTATGACCCCAGGAACGATGACCTGTGGAACTATTACTTGTGGAATTATGACCCTAGGAACTATGACCTCTGGAACTATGACCTTTGGAACTGTGACCCCAGGAACTATGACCCATGGAACTATAACCTCTGGAACTACACCTTTTGGAACCTTGAACTCTGGAACTATGACCTCTGGAACTACTCCCTTTGGAACTATGACCCCAGGAACTGTGACCTATGCAACAATGACTTGTGGAACTATGACCTCTTGAACTATGACCAGGTTATAACTCCATAGGTCATAGCTCCACAACTCATAGTTCCTAAGATCATAGTTCCTTAGGTCATAGTTACCAAGGTCAAAGTTCCTAAGGTCACAGTTCCAGAAGTCAATTTTTTTGAAGTCATAGTTCGAGAGGTAAAAGTCCCATAGGTCATATTTCCCGGGGTCATAGTTCTAGAGGTCAAAGTTCCACAGGTCATAGTTCCAGAGGTCAAATTTCCACAAGTCATAGTTCCAGATGTCATAGTTCCTAGGGTCATAGTTCCATAGGTCAAAGTTCTAGAGGGTGTAGTTCCAGAGGTTTATGTTCTAACAGAACTATGACCCCAGGAATTATGACCTGTGGAACTATGACCCTAGGAACTATGACCTGTGGAACTATGACCCTAGGAACTATGACTTGTGGAACTATGAACTCTAGAATTATGACCCCATGAAATATGACCCTAGGAACTATGACCTGTGGAACTATGACCTATGGAAGTATGACCCTAGGAACTATGACCTGTGGAACTATGAACTATTATCTATGGACCCTTGGTAGAGTGGCCTTGGTGACCCAAAATCAAAGTGAGGTTTTTAGAACTAGGTAGTGGGTTCTTCTTTTCTTGATAAAACTCAAGTTCTAGCTACCCCACTAAACTTGAAACTGCACCTAGATCCCGCAAGATTTATTATCGTAGCGTTGTGGTTGCAAGGTCTAACACATAGATGATTTTAGGGGCTAAAATTCTCAAATGGGATAACTTTCCATGGTTTTTCCCAAAAAATATTCGCCCAAATTCAATACCAACATATATACCTAGTATATATACCTAGCTTATATACCAGTATATATACTAAGTATATATACCGACATATATACCTAGTATATATACCGACATATATACTAAGTATATATACCGACATATATACCAAGTATATATACCGACATATATACCAAGTATATATATCGGTATATATACCAAGTATATATACTGACATATATACCAAGTATATATACTAACATATATACTAAGTATATATACTGGTATATATACCTAGTATATATACCAATATATATACTAGATATATATGTAAGTGTATATACTAAGTAAATATACCTAGTATATATATACTTAATATAGTGATGCTAACTACTCCTCTGTACTCAACCTCAGTTGCAGATAGAGAAATAACACACCTGGGAAACCCGTGAACTCTTCCCAATAAGGCACATTATGCACATATTTTAATTTGTTTGGTGAAAATTGAGTGCATATGTGAGTTGATGAAGGGAAACAAGCACATATAAAGTTGCATACACTCTATTCCAAATCAAGAGTAGCATATGACTAGCCAGAGAGTGTTTTTAAAGAATTCGAGGAGGCATTTTTGTCTACAATCGAAGGTTGGATTGAGGATGAATGGGATAGGCCTCGAAAGGCCATGTGTCCTTATGTGAAGCCTCTCCTCCATGATCCAAGGCATATTTCCTCAAAATCATTCATGTTTCCTCATCACCACCAAAACCCTAACCCATGCATAACGTCAAGTCCTCAAGTGTGAAGTTATGTCCTCAAAGAAAAAATGTTGGGCTAGTAGGGGCATGGGTGAGGTCCTCCAAGGAATCTCTCAAGACTTCAAAGGTTCTCATCATCGTCCGGTGTATGGGCCATAGTATCCAACATGTGGGCTTCAAGTCCCACGGAAGCCCATATTAGGCTCGTTCTTCCAAATCTGTCCACCAACTAGGTCCCAGAAAGACAATGAATATGCCCTCCAAGAATATCAATTCAGATGCATCATGATAAGTAAAAAAAATCAATAAAAGAGCCATCTAAGCATGTAGATCCAAACCACCTTATCAAAATAAACAAGTTCTCAAATACCTTATGCAATTTTCCAAGTTTAGGTATGGGAGCGTTGACAAAGCGACCTATTGGGTGAATCATACCTCAAGTTTAGGAGTGTTTCCCAAGTGGACCCCTCTCTAGTTCATGTGGACAAAGTGACATGGATGGGGGAAAGACTTTTGGGCATGGGGTTCATGACATACAAGGGATCTTAGTGTCTCATTTATGGGTGCCTTTGTAGAGGGTGTTTTGCACCTTTGTTTTCAATGCAACCTTTTTCCAAGCCCAATTATTATTGCCTTTTCTTCTTTTAAGATGTTTCCAAGTTGAAGACAAGGTGGCCCTTCTACCTAAGCATGAAAAACAATTCCCAGCTTGACTCTACCTTGGTCACATCATGATTTCCCAAGTTGAAACAAATGTGTGGGGCTTCTACCTAAGCATGAAAAACAACTCACATATGCACTCAATTTTCACCAAACAAATTAAAATATGTGCATAATGTGCCTTATTGGGAAGATTTCACGAGTTTCCCAGGTGTGTTATTTCTCTATCTGTAACTGAGGTTGAGTACAAAGGAGTAGTTAACATCACTATATTAAGTATATACATACTAGGTATATTTACTTAGTATATACACTGACATATATACTGGTATATATACCAGTATATATACTTAGTATATATGACATTATATATACTTGGTATATATACCGATATATATACTTAGTATATATGTCAGTATATATACTTAGTATATATATTGGTATATATACTAGGTATATATGTCGGTATATATACAAGTATATACACTGGTATATATGTCGGTATATATACTTAGTATATATACTGGTATATAAACTAGGTATATATGTCAGTATTGAATTTGGGCGAATATTTTTTGGGAAAAACTATGGAAAATTATCCCATTTGAGAAATTTAGCCTCTAAAATCATCTATGTGTTAGACCTTTCAACCGCAACGCTACGGTAATAAATCTTGTGGGCTCTAGGTGCAGTTTCAAGTTTAGTGGGGTAGCTAGAACTTGAGTTTTATCAACAAAAGAAGAACCCACTAGCCTAATTTTTTGAGCTTTTCATGGGTTATTGAATGTTGTCCATTGTGTTTATTTCCGTTGCATATTTACTTAGCAATGTTGATTTCTACTTATGGAAATTTTTGAATGTGGGTTTGAGATATTTTGGAAGTTCATGCAAGATAGTTATATCTAGGTTGCTAAGTGCTTGACAAAATATTAACTTGCTGATTTTTGTCA
>SNQJ01S0172358.1:0-12106 GCA_010110895.2 Picea sitchensis
TACACATGCACTTCATCAAAAATCTCATTCATGATCAAGTTATTGAAGTTCTCTTTTTCCCTGCAGAAGATCAAGTTGCAGACATTTTCACAAAGTCTCTTACAGAAGTGAATTTTTCCAAAATTTGATCTATGTTAGGAGTTCAGGAAGTTGTCATTAAGGGGGGATAGGCTCTAATGCCTCCTTTCTTCTCCTATTGTGTCACTATTGTAAATCCTTCAATTCTATCCCAATTTGTTCTTAACGGGGGATGTTAGGATATTTAGACATTTAGGAGTTAGTAAGATCTACTTGGTCTATTGTGTCATTAGGTAAAAGTGTGTTTTGTAGTGTGTTTCTTTAGTATGAATTAGTATGCATTTGTAATTAGGAAATCCGGCGGTCATGATATGTTCTCGACATAGAGTGATCTGAGGGTTCATACTCTCCTAGATCTTAACGACCATTGATCCATGGATTAACACTCGATTGGTCCATGATCTCTATTTAAAGAGCATGGAGGGTCATTTGGCGATGATCGATTGTGAGAAAATATCTTGTAAAATCTCTCTGTAATATTTTTTTTTCATTAATAAACTGCTCCAAGTGGTCGCATTGGCTAGGATCGTGGATGTTTCCCCATAGGGGTTTTACCACGTGAAAACATTGGTGTATTGATATTTGATATGGTTATGTGAGTGGTTACTGAAGGTGTTCATCCTCTGTTGGAATACCCATGTTGTCGAACAACAAATATCATAGATATTGCGTCACTTCCAACAAGCCTGTATAGTTCCCCAGTGAAGTTATCCACTTCTCCCATTGAATTTCCTTTCACCACTTCAATTAGAATTTTGTACTTTGTTGATATGAGGGAAATCATTATATGAATTTCCTTTCATCATCTCTTTTTGACAAGATGGGAGCAATCAAATTATGAATTTCCTTTCACCATATGTCTTATATTTTAACATTTTGAAGTGGGGGAAATCAATTTGTATGTAACATACAAGGGATGACATCTTTTTAAACTTTTTGAAAAGAAGGTCTGTCAACGATTTTAAGAATACTCTGAAACTAACTTTATTCCAATTTTCAATACACCTTCACCTATAGGGGAGAATTTTATGGGAATATTAATATTTTCAGGGATCAATCTTGAGCGAATTAGTTGGTCTAAAGTCTGATAGAAGAGATAAAATTATTAGGATTATCCTAGACATACTTTTTCAATTGAAATCAAAGGAGCATAAAGATTTTTGCATAATCTTGTTTTGAAAATATGTTTTTGAGTTCTCAGAGTCAAGGTGATCTTCTTTCTTTATATGAGGATTGAGAAAGGATAAAGAAAATATGAAGTGGATAAGAACTTGGGGATAGTAAAAATTAACCAAACTAAGGATTCGAAGGACCTGACACAAAAATCCCAATCCCACATAAGTTTGTGTATTTAATTTAGACTTCGTTTTAGCTTATTTATTTTTATTTTATTTTTTATTCAGAGATGGCTTGAGAATTTATCCGTATGACACTTTAAGTTGTAATTTTATACCTCTCTGATTTTTAGGATGGGTGATAGTATTATTATGAGTGAAATTTCCTTCCCATTCATTTCAAAGAATTCCCTAAAAAAATTATTTGAACTAGAAGGGTAGGAACTCCTACCTCATTTTCCTTTTGAACTTTCAACTAGGAAGATCATTATTTCATCACCTTTTTTGAGAGAAATCGAATGTTTGAAACATGAGTGTCGATTTTTCATTCAACCTCACCTCACGTTCAACAAGATATTTTCTACAAAAGGAATAAAATGAAAAATTTCAGAAAATCCCATAGAATAGAGATGGTATGTGATACAAATGTTTTCATATTTTGTTCCAATGATGTCAAGCAATCATAATTTATTGAAAATATTTACAACAAATGATCAAATGACTCAGATAATTTACAAAAAGAAAAGAAAAATTGAAAATTAAAATAACGAATGTCAATCCAAACCAATATATACAATGAAAATATGAAAGATGACTACTGCATGAAATGTTTTAAGTAACGCCCATTGATAGGAGCATCGAGAATTTCTCCATCAATATTTTCCAATGAGAAAGAGTTTTTTCCCTCAACAGCTGCAATTTTGAATGGTCCGAACCAGAGATGATCGAACTTTCCATGTTTCCCTGCATCTTCTTTTCTAGCCTCCCATTTTAAAACTAAATCTCCAAGAAGAAACTCCCTATCTCTGGATTTTTTTTATCAAAAATGCCCTTCATATTATCTTGGTACTTTTGAAGTTTATCATCCACTTCCACTCTGATTTGCTGAACTTTGATGATTTGATTCATCCTTCTTGTAACGTCGTTCAACTCTTCATTTGCATCCTGCCAAAGTGTCATCACAGTCAGAGAAAGATTTATAGGAATAATAACGTCAGTACCATAAAAAATTGGAAAGGATACATAACTATCGATTTGTTGGTGCCAATTAGGTTTGCCCACAAAGCATACTTTAGGTGGATATGCCAATCTTTTTTATTTTCTGTCAAAATGTTTTTGATTATAGTCATCAGGATCTTGTTAGATGATTCATCCAACCCATTTCCTTGAGGATAATAAGCTATAGAATTCCCTAAAAGAATATTTTATTTATGATAGAAATTGATCATTTCCATAGACTTAAAAGCTTGAGCATTGTCAATGACTATTTTTCAAGGACAACCAAATATTGATAGGAAGTTTTCTTCAAAAACGTTTATTACTACCAAATCTGTACCATTCCAAGTTGGAATGGATTCAACCCATTTCGTAAAGTAATCAATAGTGGTTAGAATCCATTTATGTTGAGCACTTGATTGTGGATGGATTTCTCCGATGAAGTCTAGGCCCCATTGTTGGAAAGGAGCTTCATCTTTTATTGGGATTAAAGGTAGGGTATGGAGCTTGTTCTTACCAATGAATAGTTGGCACGAATTGTAGGCTCTGACCCTTGCATTCACATCAATAAATAACTTTGGCCAATAATATCTTGCCCTTAAAATTTTGTAGTCCATCGCTCTCTAGGCATGATTCCCCTCGCATACTCCTTCATGGAATTCCTCAATGACCCCTTCTGTTTCAGCTTCTGTTAGGAAACATAACAAGAAACCCAAAGGGTCTTTCTGATATAGCTTGCCATAAACAATGAAATACTTAATTGAGTGTAGTTTTAAAGTCCTTTCTTTAGAAGGAGTCATGTTATTTGGGCATTGAAGAGTAAGGAGGTATGAAACAATATCACGGTACCGGGTTGAGGAAGAAAATTTATCTTCAATCTGAATCATAGGTTCCCGATTGTCAATTTTTTCTATATCTAGGAGAGAATCATGTGATTCAAGGTTATTTATTCCGAGAGCTCTGAAATTTGATTTCGCTAACAACCTTGCCAAACCTTGACCTTTGACTAGCTTGGTCGGTTTCACTTCTAGATCAAACTCTTGAATTTTTGCCAGCCATCTCCCTCTTCTTCCATCACTGTCTAGCTAAACCAAGATATCCTTAACAATGTTTGTTGGCACATAAGAGATTATTTTGGAGTGTAGGACATACATTCTTAAATCCTTGAGAGCCTTCACCATTGCATAATCTTGTTTTTCAAGTATATAATATCTTAATTCTACATCTCTGAGGCGTTTTTTGAAGAAGGCTATTGGTTGTTCGAATCCTTCTTTGTTCTTTTGAAGGTGTACTGCCGCAACAATATGTTTAGAAGTGAACGATAATATTAATAATTCCTTTGTATATTTTGGACTTGTTAGTACTGGTGCGTCCCCTATAGATTTATTAACACACTCGAAGGATGATTTGGCTTATGCAGTCCATTTTACTTAGCTGCCCTTTTTTAACATATATGTAATCATTTTGACTATTTCAACGATGTTAGGAATAAATCTTCTCAAAAAATTGATCTTACCTAAAAAAGATTGAATTTATTTTATGTTTCTAGGGATATTAATCAGTTCAATAGCCTCAACTCGCTTAGGATCAACTTGATTCCATTTTTTGAAACTATATGACCTAAAAAAATTCCTTCTTGCATAACGAAGTGTGATATTTTAGGGTTAAGAGACAAAACAAATTTCCTACATTTTTCAAAAGTTTGTTTGAGGTGCAACAAATGTTCGGCATCAGAATTGGAAAAAGCAGTCAAATCATCTAGATAAATAACAACAAATTTGTCTCTCTCACCGACGAATGAGATATCCACGGCTCTCTGAAAAGTGGATCTTGCATTCATCAAACCAAAAGTCATTTTATGATACATAAAGGTTCCCCATGGAGTGGTAAACGCAGTATTTTCTATGTCATCTTCATGAACATCGATCTGATTATACCCTGAGAAACCATCAATCATAGACATTCTGTTAGCCCCTACTACCTTCTCTAAAATAGGATCCATCTTTGGTAGTGGGTAGTTATCTTTAAGAGAGGAGTGATTTAAGTTCCTAAAATCAACACAGAGTCTTATTTGACCGTTCTTCTCTCTAACAGGGACCAAATTGGCCACCCATTCAAGGTATCTGAGGGGAATGATGATTTTTTCATTAAGGAGATTTTTAACCTCCCTTTCTATTACTGGTAGAAGCATCAAGTTTATCTGTCTAAGATTATTCCTGAAACGTTTGATACTATGTTTTAAAGGAATATTGTGTTCATTAATAGAAGTATCATAAGTTTTTAAATCATCATAAGACCATGCAAAAACATCCTTATACTGTTTAAGTAACTCAACGTATTTACTCTTTGTTTGGGAAGGAAGGTATTTTGATATTTTGACCATTTTGGGATCTTCATTAGTTCCTACATTATAGTCTTCAACTTCTTCAGGTTGAGGTCGCAAGGTAGACTTTAAAGGTATATCATCCCGGTCAAACAACCTCTCTAAGGGGATCATGCCTCTGGGAATTTGATTGTTTTTAAGTAAGAGCATGTGGTGATTTGAAATTTTGTCTTGGAACTTCTCTGGGTTCTCTCCTTATTGCATAATACAATCAGGATCATTCTGATTTTCTTGATCTATGTGGGTCTCAGAAAACTCATCAACCATTTCCAGGAATTGTTTGATTTGTTCATCATCTTCAAACACTTGCCAGTGCTGAACATTGTTCGGAATCGACGATCTATGTCTCATATCGATGTGATATTTTAGTTTTAAAACAATAGGTCGTATGAAGGTCACAATATCTTTGGCCAACGAATCAACTTGCTTATTTTTCATTCTGGGAATAGAGTGAATATTAAAAGATGAGAATAAATTCTCTATAATATCCCAGGCACAATTTCTATATGATCTCAACCTCGGATGCTTAGCTTGATATTGTTGTTTTATTTTTTTTACAATGAGCTCTGCATCACCATAAACTATCAGATGTTTGATTTTTAACTTTCTAGCAGCTTATAATCCTAAGACTAAAGCTTCATATTTGCATACATTATTAGTATAATCGACCTCCCATTGCAATCTATAAGATAAAGGAATAACATACTCGTCGCCTGGTGCCACGAATAAAACTCCACCTCCTTCTCCTTCTCCTTCATGGGATGAAGCACCATCGAAGAACATTTTCCACATCCCTTCTCTAACATTTACATTTCTCTTCAAAAAATTTATTTTTTGATTTTCTTCTTTTGTACATTTTTCAAAATCATTATCTATAGATAATATACAATTTCCTAAGTCCTGATAAACAACATAGACTGGGTAATTATTGGGATTTTGAGGGTCACTTACTGTTGAGCCTCCTTCTGTCACCTCCAATTTTCTTATCTTGTCCCATATCTTGACCAATTTTTCCATAAATTCATTAACCCTTTACCTCTTGTCCTCATTGTTACATCTTTTAGCTACTTTTACATGTACATGAGGTAATATTCATTTAGTCATGATTTATGTGGTTTATTAATGGTTAGAATTGAATAATTAATGATTATTATGCTCCTAATTAATTTGACTATTAATTAAGCAACTCCATCTAGTACTACCAATAGTATGGTACTGAAACAACCGCTTGATCTGATACTCCTCCTGATCCGGTACCACTACTCTGCGCCTCTTCCAGTACTAGCTCTGTGCTTCTTCCGGTACCAGCTTTGTGCCTCTTCTGATACTAGCTCTATGCCTCTTCTGGTACCAAATCCATCCGATACCACTATTGCATTGGTCCAGTACCCAGATTTATGATTGTGCTAGTCTGGTACTAAACCCATGCCTATAGGATTCCGATACCAAATTTTCACCTCGATTTATGTGTAGATAAAGACGAGTCTCAAAATTATGGGATATGGGTTTTGTCCATAGTGGTGTTTATAGGGGGATGAGTGAGGAATATTTCACCCATATCACACGTCTAGACCTCCAGCTCAGCATGAACGATTCAACCTATTTTCCTAAATTGCCAATTTTCCAGAAATTCTACGATCATGTCCAGATTTGTGGAAAATTAATTTCCTTGATTATCTAATGGTTGTAATTGACCTCCATTGATGGAAAATGGTTCTGATTTGATTGTTCATGGATTGGATTGTCTAGAGCCAAATTTGTAATGTAAAAGGTATATAAATAGAGTTATGGCTCTAAACCAAGGAGGAATTGTTATGCTGGGAAATGAAATGTTGAGCTTCTGATTCACTCGATCAATTGAAGGAATGAAAATGATATTTTGTGCAATTCATGAGTGTGAGTAAAGTGTTTTAGTCTGCAATTTATTTATAGGCACCTTGTTGGTTCGGCAAGGGCCCACCACCCCAACCAAGGTAAGCCTCCTTGTACATGTCTTTGTGTGTTGTAAGTTAATTGTGTGAGTGTGAAAACATAATAGTTGCATGTTACAGATAATTTTGAGTGCATAAAATTTTCTAAGTACAGTACAAATTTATTTGACTTTGAATCAGTGTGAGTGACTGGTCATACATTGAGCAGAGTATATAATTTCATTCCCATTTCTACAGATTGATATTTAGTTAACAACAGTTGGATAGATGTGTGGGATTTTTAATTAATTTTTTTTTATCATTTTGAATTTATGATTGTGTTGTTCTTAGTAGGTACGGAACCATAAGACTTCATCTCTCACCCTCATGTTCCATGTAATGAAGTCTCTCAATCATATTAACTGTTTCCTGTATTAAAGAAGGTTTGATTGGAATTAATAGGGTTATGATTGGTTTCTTTCTAAAAGTAAATAAAGTGAATTGTTAATTGTTATTTCCATTGCTACAAGAAACAAGATCCCAGTTCATCTCTGCATTTCATGAGCCTATAATGAACAAAATTGTTATCTAATCAAGACCCCTTTTTAATTGAGTGTTTGTTTGAAAGTATTTATAAGCTTTATCTTCTGAGTTTGAATTTGTGTGAAGTATTCGGGATTGCAAAACAGAGTGTGTGTTTTGAAGTGTTGTTAATTATTTCTATACTCATCAAACATAGATAAACCACCTGTTGCCGACAAATATAGTGTAACAACTTTATTGATTATGAATCCTAGTTAGATAATTTATGTTTGGTAATATATTATGCATATAATTTCACCAACACTTACAATTTATGCCAGTGTAGTTTCTATGTACAGACGAATGAATTGTCCACCAAAAATTGGAATGGTAGTGTAGGTCATGTCTAGCTGAACTGATCTTGCTAAATTGGCACCCCAAGATCTGGATAGAATCATGTCATACTTGGCAGGAACATCAACAACAACCACGTCCATAAGAATGATTTTCACAGGAACCTGAGCAAGGTTTACAACTAGATCTTTAATCATGCCCAAACATTTGACCTTTCTGGAATCAAACGAGTACAAATCTTGATAAGGCTTGGTGATTTCAAGGCCTAATTTTTCCATGATAATATTAGGCATTAAATTGTGTGAGGCTCTTGAGTATAACATGAAAATTTGAAGTAAATGATCGTGCACGGTCAATGTAATATAGAACGGAGCAACGAAATATTTAATTCTTTCAATGTGTGGTCTGAACACGATTGTAGGTTTTTTGTCCTGCAAATTGATAACATCAGCTTGACATTCAGCATCAAAAAAATTATTTCTTTAGCGATTTGTTTCTTATAGATCGGGTTCCTATAAAGTTTGATCAGAGGTATTGGAATTTTTATTTTATTTAGTTCATTCTCTAAATTGAAAGTCCCAATCGTTTTTTTCAATTTCCCTAGTTTGAACTTTAGCTTCTGTATTTTCTGGCTTCTTAGCTTTTTTTTCTTTCGTTTGAGCAGCTTGCGTTTCAATTGATGATTCTATAACCACTACCTCATTTTATTTGTTTCGTGATAAAATATTTTTTAGTGGAATATTTGTACAACTTTTTTCTCTTGGCCTTAAATCATATTTATGTTGAAGCTCGACCATTATTGAGTCTACGAGACCTTTGTAAGCAGAGTCTCCCAAATTGTTGATGTTTTCATCATTATTAAAAAAATATTCTAGATCTAAGGATTTCTCATCATCACGTTTAGTTAGATGAGGCTCAAGATCATCATCGATGAGGTTGTTCAGATATTCCTCTAATTCCTCATATTCTTGCACCTCGTCCCCCTACATGAAATTCTCAGTTTTAAATAGAGCTTGAATTTTGTTATCCTCATTTTGTTATCTGTCTTTGTTGTATCTATGGATTAGGGTTTCTCCTGAATTGATTCCAAACGTAAGGATCAGGTTTGGCTTGTTCTATTTCCATCCTAGAAATTTTGTTTGATAAGTCTTTAATAATTTTGGCCATTACATCCATTTTTTCCTCTGCGGACTTTCCAGATTGAGAGGGTCCTTCTTATTCTTTAAAACCCCTGGGTTCTCTGGCTCCCATCTAAAACTTAGTTTTCAACTTCCCGGATTCCATCATATTGGATTCAATTTATATAGCATCATCTTACACCCCTACTAAAGTAGTAGATCTCCTTTCTCTCAAAAGTAGAGAGAAATTGGAGTCAAAATCCCCTGCAAAAGTAACTTTTGCAGCTGGTTGAGAATGTTTAACCTCGACTGGGATTTTGTGATAAATATTATTAAATATTTGGATAAATTCTAGGACCGATTTAGAAGTATTCTTGATTAAAGCTCCAAATTTGGTTAATTAATAAAGACAATCCTTTTTCTTGCCCCATTGCCTAAGGAAGGTGTTTTCTAGATCGCCATATGATCGTATAGAACCTACTGGGATCTCTCTAAACCAAGTTATTACATGTCCTTAAAAATTATGTACCAACAATATTGATTAAACGTCCTCATGCTCAATGCCAAGGATATCATAAAACTGATCGAAAAAGGATATATGTTATGTTATTGTTAGATCCTCTTCTCCCATGAATTTGGGGAGGTTCTTCATGTAATTTTCAGGTAAATCATGCAGGACAGTAGGAAGGAATAGGGGAGCATACCTAGAATCTACCTTGGAAAATATCATAGGGGTTTTACCTTGTCCACCAACCCCTACTCCTCCAACACTAGCACCTTCAGCCCTGACCATCGAAAATCTAGGAGACAAAACTCAGGGACTGAAAAGGATATTTTCGAAAACCTCAAAAGAATGATCTATTGACCCTTTGACTACTTCAAGAGGTAGTGAATGAATTTTGGGAAAAATATCGTGAGAAGAAGGAAGGTATAGATGAGGGGGAAAAGGGAAACTTGAGATTGGTTCCTCAAGTTTACCTGGTGTATAGATGGGAGAAATGATAAGTGAGGAATCTGGGTACAAAATATGATATTTAGTATTTCGGGAATCATAAACTTTTACTTTGGGAAAGGAAACGATCGGATGAGTATTAATGATAGCGGGGATTGAAATGGATCCTTTGTTATCACTGGTAAACGTATTTATCAAATAAACAAGGATGGTCTATTCAATCTCAAACTTTACTTCAGGAATAATTATCTCTGGAGTTTCAAGCTTAATTTTAGGTTTACTTGTTGATGCTTCTGCAGAACAAACTTTCTTAAAATTTTATTTAAGGGTTAATTCTTCAGCAGGAATATTATAATTAACTTGCATAGTTCTAGGTTGATGGAACTTACCTGCTGATGCAACAATTTGTTTGAGATATCCCTTTGGTTTCAACAATTTTTCGTGATCTGAAACTGGTGTAGTCTTCTTTTCGTCTGGGTTTTTCCTGGTATTGTTTCAACCAAATGCCATTTTTCCTACAATGGAGTCCCCAGGTGAAAGATAAAGTAAGCCTTACTCACGTATTTAATCTTTTTTCACCATCAAAGACCAAAATTTACCTTGTTGTTCTCCTAGGGAAAAGTGATTTCGTTTCTCTGTTCTCGGCAACAACGCTAAAAAGATGTTGTTCCTGAGATTGATTCTAAGGCTCAAAGAATAATGTTAGGAATCACAAGGTTGAAATGAAGTATCTTATGAGTCTGTTTTCCTACCTTCATTTTTCTGAGAATTAATATTTAAAGGAAATTAATAATAAGACAGAACATAGGTTGTATCTCGTTATCTGAGTCACAATTGTAATATCAAATAATGTAGAAATATTTACAAAACTGTCAAAACAAAGTCAGGTATCAATTATAGATAAGTCTCACCTTGTTTGCAGTTGAAGAAAAGTGGAAGATGAACCCTTGAACATGATATAAGAATGCAATAATTTACATAGATCACAGGTCTTGTTTTATTCACAGTAATAATAGAGGAAAAGTTTTTTACTGAATGAAATCATGGTGTAATATGATCACAGTATATGTAATACTAAATTTCAATCAATCACTCTTCAAGAATTACATAAAGAAATTCAGAGAAATGGAAACACAAAGGGAAAACATAACTCAAATTGAACGAAACTTATAATCTATGTCTGCACTTGTATTAATACTCAAAAAAAAAAGTTTCTCTATTACATTCGGCAAGAAGCAACCTCAAATAGATCTTAAATCTATGTATTTATATAAAATCTATCACAACTGAAAACCGTTGGACTTATTACAATATTTAACTAAAAATAGAATACATCTGAATAAACCAACATGTAAATTTTGATGAGTTTCAATGGCGCTTTCCTCTGTCTCTTCATCTTCTAGTAGAAGCGTTCATTTCTCTTTGACGTTTGGGCTGGGAACGCATGTCATTAAGGCCAACTCAATCATTTGGCTTACTCTCTTGTTGCCATTTGTCTCTTCAGAAGAATTTACTAGAACAAGTCATTGTAGTTGAATACATGAGGGGCGATGATTAGATGAATAGCTTAGCGTTGGCTTGTCAAGGGATAGATAATGGATATCGGGAAGAGTAGTTGTTCATGAAAATAATTATGGGGGGAACAAGTTTCCGGTGAGAAGGTGAAATGAGGGGAGGTAAGAATGTGGGTGGTAGGGATAGATGAGGTAAGTGACTGTAGAAGGGTGAAAGGTAGAGTGGGTGTAGAATATGGACATTGATCATGCTTTCTCATTTGTTCCCAACTACACTTTCTTTTCCCTGTTCAATACATTGGGTGCATCTATCCATCAATGCTACCATGAACCTTGAAGGCTCAATCCTTTCATTAACTTCAAAGGTAAACAATTTCTTCTGTATTTGGGGCAACTTCTCTTGCATCTTGTTCACCTCTTGAACTGTGGCCTGAAACTGTGCACTTGGGTTAACCAACCATTCATTTATCTTAAGAATTTAAATCTGGCTCGTCTCTTGGATGGTTGCATGAGTAGATTCCTTGTTCTTTTTGGATATTTGTTGGTTCATTTCTATCTCAATTTTCCCTAGGGCCTCTGAGATGTTATGTCCCTCAAACTCAATCAACTTTTTGTTTAATGATGACAATGCCTCTAGAAAATCCTCTTTCATATCTTTGGCAAGTTTCTTTCCTTCTTCCATATTTGTTTCCCAGGATTTTAGGGCCATCTCGCCTCTTACTTCTTCAGAATGAGAGAGAAGAGAAAGATCAGGGACATTATATTTCTACATTAAGATAAGTACTTCTTGAAACTTAGACCAAGATGAGCAGGCCTAAAATTCCTTGACATAGATATACTTTAGGGAAAGGTCTACCACCTGATAAATTTTTTGAATAACATCTACTTTTTGATAAATTTATTGTTGGGCAACTTCCAGCTTCTCATTGATTTCTGATGCTTAAG
>SNQJ01S0172358.1:13459-29814 GCA_010110895.2 Picea sitchensis
TTGCCTAGGTTTCCCATAATCCTGTCTAAAATTCGGGGAGGTGGGTGACCATAAATGGCTATGTGAACATGTACTATGACATTGTGACAAATTTCATAAAAGAAATCCTTGGCTTTCTCCTCCCATAACTTGGAGTGATAAAAATGAATAGGTTCATAACTGGTCGGGGTCCAACTCCATTTCATCAGGGGAAAAGGGGTCATGAAACAAATGGAATCCATAACATATGCCGACATGTAAAAGGGGGTAGGATTCCCTTTTTATTTTGTTGTTTTATAATCTGCAATTTCCTTGGCCAAATTATCCGACAACATTTTGGGCCAATTGAAAGTGTAACCCTCAGTTGCCTCATTCATGATGGATACCCACTCAACCGAGAAATGTGTAGGGATCTTCTTCCCGAACAGGTGACATAGCATCATGGCTACATACAACATATGGGCATATAAATATGTTGTGGCATACGTACCATTAACATCGTCTCTGAATTTCTCTGGATGTCCCCACCAGGTATTGATTATATCATGACCACTCCTGGAGTATTGGGTGCATTATTTTCTCTCAAAATTTATAAGGAATGCAAAATCGTAAGTTTATTTAGGAGTAGGGGAGACTTTGTACATTACTTGTAGGTGTTATGGTCAAAAAGAGCCGATGACAATTTGTTGCTAGTTAATGATGCTTTTGATCTGGATGTCAACATGTTCCAAGGCCCAACTTATCATATAGTTGTAAGGCATGATTCTCGACCGTTTATATATCTTGTGCAACTCTGAATGTTATACATGTCTAAGCTTAGCTACATAAGAGTCATCATCTTCTTCAGCAGAGTCTTATGGACAGTTGATGATTTCATGCTCTAGGACCTCAAAAACCCGAGTCCAAGTTTTAATGGCGTCCATAACTCGCGGAGTAGTGTCTGATAGAACATATGCATTCAGGTTTGAATCCTCACTCGCTACATCAACCCTCTTTTCCATTTTTCTCAGTGCGATATTCCTCAAGGAAACATAATAAGATTACTTGTTACAGGAGAAGTCTATGAGTTCTTCACTGGATAAAAACTGCTAATTTCGAATGGTAAAAATGACTTTGAAATTCGAAATGCTTTTATTCAAGAAGTCTATGGATCTTCATATAACTCTACCGACAAATAATTTATTAACATTAATGGAATTCATTACCTGGAGATTCACAATCCTTATTTGAAATCATTAACCTTAATCTATCATAAATGTCATTAATACTTTGATGGTTTGCATTCTGAAGTTTTGGATGTGAGAGGGTGGAAATCTTCTGAAGTTTGAATTCGCGGAGTAGTTAGTCTCTGAGTAATAACTTTTACATCATAATTAATATTGTTTAAAACATTGTATTAATTTCAAGTGTTTCGGAAGTTCGGACTTTGGGGGTTTTAAATATAGCACAAGAGAAATTTTTTGAAATCCGAAACTGTGAAGTAATTAATTTATGAGTAATCTCCCTTAAGTCTTAATTAATCATGTTTAACTTTAAGTATTTCAGAAGTTCGGACTTCGTAGGTTTTAAATATAGCACAAGAGAAATTTTCCAAAATCCAAATCTGTAAAGTAATTAATTAACTCTTAATTGCGATTAACTTCCATTATTTAAATGTTTTATTAACTCCTTTTTACTCTTGGAAATGTCCAATACTTTGACATTTTGAAAATTCGGTGATTTGTGAACTCACTCTTTGTTAAACTATCGAAGGGCCATCTCCCGAAGTGACGTGGAAGAGATGATGCCATTTTGGATGACGTGTCAAGAAAAGAGAGGTGTCACGTGTCACTCAAAAATGTGTGAATCATCCAACGAAAATGTCAAAATTAAGTGCCACATGTGAGCCCATGAAATATTTAAAATATGCATGTCCTATGACTGTGAGTTCTTTAGTATTTATTGTGAGTTGTTATCTTTGGGTTTTATAGATTCAGGTTTTTTTTTGTTTAGATTTGTTGGAACATCCAAAGCATGGAGCTCCGAAGCGACCGTTAGAGACTTACTCTTTAAAACTCAGGCAGCTCCAAAACTTCAGAGATCATTAGGATCATTCGATCAAATTAAGGTAACTCATCGATGGAAGATATTGTACGCGCTTTATTATTAAATAACAACCAATGAATTTGATTTGAAATTAAAAGGCCACTTTCCAAGTCTTTGCTCTCTTTGGGTAAAATTTTATTCCTAAGAGGTGAAAAATATAAGGCTCAAAAGTTCAAAATTGTACATGTTCCAACATGGGGGACATGCTATAGCAGGTGAATTGGTTGGTAAAGCTCCAATAGCCCATAAATTCCACCGAATTTCTTACAACTTTTTAATCTTTGCAACTTTTGGAGGTATACACGTGTTGTTTAATGTTTATAAAGCATGTGTACACGAGCTGTCTAGCATGCATCAAGCATATGTACATGGGAAGTAGTGGTGTAGGGAAAGTACATGCTCTAAAAATTGGTTTTTTAAGTAGAGCTCCTCAACAGTAATTTGGAAAATTATGCAAGTAAGAAGGCCAATGACATGTACTCATGAGTAGGGAATTTTAGGGATATAACATCAAGGTGTGGGAGGGGAGAAAGATAATGGAGAGGCCCTAGGACAAGATAACAAGTCTTCGAGGAAAAAACCAATCCAAAAGAAAAATGTGCATGTAGAGGCATTGGAGATGACAAGAAAAAGAAACACAAGAGCACAAAAAAGGAGTATAGGAGATAGATCAAGAGTTAGCACTAATATAAAATTGTACCTGCAAAATATTACAAGGGAAGAAGACTCAAAGAGTGTTTAAAAAGATGAGACAAGTAATACAAATGGGTTAGCAAATGAACTCAATGCATTAACGTTGTTGACATATCAACAAGGAAAAATTTCCCATGTGGAGGAAATGTGACATGGGTTTTGATTGAGAACCGTGGGTTCCATGGCCTATATTGTAAGTATTTTCCTTAAATAGTTCATTTTATTCTGGAGAATGTGACACATATACATCGTATAATGAAAGAAATTTAAGTTTTCTTGGTACCAAGAAATTGAGAAGGTATATGAAAGGCTCAACCAAGTGGAACCCCAACTAAGCATTCCCAAATGGATTTAGGTCATTGAGAGTTTGAAATAAAGAATCCTAAGTTCTAACCAACTACATGTTACATGAAAGGTTTAGAGCCCAACACAAAACAAAAATAGTAGGCGAGGGTATCAAAGGGTCTAACATAGTCAAACTGATTACCAAAGGCTAAAGATAAGAGAAGAGGTGATAAGAAACCCTACACAAGCACAAGACATCCCAAGTGACATGGGTGTGTTGACCTATTTCTAGCTTAATATCTATCTTCCTCTTATTTCACTTAACTTAAAAAAAAATTGAATCTTGGCGGGTATACTTTCTTTGAAAAAGAATTTTGTGTTCTACAAAGTGCACCTCCCTTCTTCACCACATATAAAATAAACCAACACTTAACCATTTTTTTTATATTTCGTGGGTTCATGGTTTAGTGAACTCACGGATCCATTTGATTTTCATTATAAATTTGATGCATCAACACTTAACCATTTTTCTTGATTTTCTTTACACCGCGAGTTCCCAGACTCACAGAATCATCCTTTCATATTTTCCACACTAAACACCTTGCCATTCTAAATCCTTTGTCGCATTTTTCAAGATTTATTTAATGCTACTATTATGGAAAGTAACTGATAATTAAATTTTGATAATGTCGTTATTGATTTCATACTTCTTGATATACTATCATTAAATGTGTATTAACTTATCATCGAAAAGAAATCAATTCATATTGTTGAAGAATTTTTTATTCCAATATTATAAAAGAGTTATACACGGATTTCACCAGCTACACTAAGATGGCCATGAGAAAGAAACAGTTATGTGGATATACATTGAACATGTTCGTAAGGGAATACTACAATTTTCATTGGTCAAGGTCTTACTAGTATTTCACGGCATTTCCTCTACCAGAAAGAAACCAGAATAAGACTTGGACATCAGGTATCACTCTAACTGGTTGCAATCCAGAAGTCTTCAATTGTAAAGACATAGTCTCTTGGTGCATTGATAAATTCATTTGAAATTGAAGAGAAACTCTACTACATTACAGATCCCATATCTCTTTAGCTCCTTCAACTTTTAGGAAGATGTTGAAATTACCATAGCCGACTGTTACATTTAAAGGAGACGAAGCTAGAAGATTCCTTGAGGAAAAGAATAATGGATTAGAGCTTATGCAATAATATTTAGAAGAACCCTAAAAAAGATATATCCAAAATTCAGGTCATTTTATTGAAAATTACTTACCGCGAAGTAGCATGGTTGTTTTCTATAATTACAAGACAAGAGTTTATAGAAACCATTCCTCAGTTGGATCTGTATATTTTATATTTTACAATTCATGAAGAAGCAATTTTCGATTGGGGAAAAATCATTTCTACTGAAATTTCTTCGCAATTATCAAGATTTAAAGAAACTAAGAAGTTCTATATCGATCCTTACTTAATATTTGCTATTACTTACTGTCATACTTTCAAGGGGTTTAATATTTACAAAAGGATAAATTGTGATGTTGACCCTGTAACAATTTAGTATCAGGCCCTATGGGGGGGAAATGCTACTCATTTATTTAATGAAGTATATAATGAATTTTTATATGTTTTTAAGAAGATTTTTTTTGGGGAGAATACATCCATGTTGTCACAGGAACCATTATCTTTTCTGGATAAAAAGGGGATTATGGAAAAAACATACAAGCACAATATTATAAGGATTTTTTTCTCTCATGAAAAACCCCTATATCTTCCTTACTATGTTCTAGATAAATTATTTGTTGTTGAAGTGGAAAGGAAATACAAATCATGGTTTCATCTAATTTATGGGAAAAAGAAGAAACAATTTATTTTGATACCTTGGAAGTGTTGGGTTTTAATATTCTTTGCAGTGAAAGTCTAGTCGAGATGAATCGACTGACAGTAGAAGGTCGAGGTGGATCAAAAGCAAGTCAAAGGTTGAGGGAGTCGAATGGGAAAATTCAAATTCAATTATATTGATGACAAGTCAACCATCATAGGTTAAAGTGCAGGCATGAGACAACTGAATAGAGACCGAATGAAGGTCGATTGGTAGTCAATTGTAAATCCGACTTGGAGTCAACTATAACAGAATCCCAGGATTTGCACGATTTGTAGCCAATGATATGCATGTATCTGTAACCATTTTTGGGCACCAATCTTTATCTTTTTGCCTATTGTAAATCCTATAAAGAGGTGTGTTGTAACGTCGTAAAGGATAATGAAAAATATTCTAATGCATTTGTAATTGTAGGTTAATGGCCATGTATATGTAAGTCGGATTGGCTACAGGGTTTTTCTTGTGTAGGAAAGAGGGTAAGATGTCGATTGTGTGTTAGGTGTGGACCACGATTAGAAATGTAACCTTTTATTTAGTTTGAATAAGACAACAAGAGATCAGAATGCTCGAAGAATGTTGGTTTTATCGGTTAATGGTTTCCAAGGTAAAATCTCGGTGTACTGTGTGATTGCTTGTGTCATTTATGTTATTGATTAAATTATTCTTCTTTTCTTCTAGGTTTAGTGTGGAAGTGTCTCTCATTTCCAGACATGTGGTATTAGAGATTATATTTTCCCTGACAAATGAGTTAGAAGAATGGTGTTATGCTCTGGCGAGTATATCAGATTTTGATTTACCAATATTGAATTCGATAACTAAACCATACGTATAGTGAGAGTTGTAAGTCATAAATTGTGTTAAAGGTCATGGTAAAGAATGGAGAGAAGTTCTAGAATAGAGATAGAAAAATTCAATGGCCATAATTTTGAGCTTTGGAAGATTAAAATGAAATATCTTCTTGTAGATCGAGAACAATGGAGAGAGGTATGTCTAGGTACCCATCTGATAGGCATGTCGACAGAAGAATGGGAGAAACTCGAAAGAAGAGAAAGAAGAGAAAGAAGTATGATTGTTATTTTCCTTGTGTATTTAGTGTTGTTGAATGTATCAGGTGAATATTCAGCCAAGAAAATTTAGGACAAGATTGGAATGTTATACCAGTCGAAATCCCTGGTAAATAAGTTTTTCCTCAGAAAGAAACTGTATCTTCTGAGGATGAGTGATGGAAGCTCGATGAATGAGAATTTAAATGCATTTAATACCATGTTAATACAATTATCGTCTATGGATATTAAGATCACTGATGAGGAGAAGTGTATCATCTTATTATGGTCCTTACCCGACTATTGGGATAGCTTAGTCATGGCTATTAGGAGTGTTATCACCATAACAATTTTCATATAAGATCCAAGTCTCGGAAATTTAGTGAAGAGCTACATCGCTATGGAAGCGTGATACTCTAGAGGATAAGGTGACATATGGCGACATATGGAAAAATATAGTGGAGACATGGGGGTGATGGAACCCATCCAACCACAGATCTCAGACGATACAGATCAACGATCAACAATCATATCAAGAAATGAAATAGCGCGAGAATTAATTGTTCGAGGGCAAGCTGGGGAGAATACCATGGTTTCATTATGTGGATGTGTGGTGCCCTTAGAGGCACATCGGGGTGAAAAGAGATCTACTCAAATCCGTTCTTTCCAACCCCCAATATAGAAATTTGTTGAGACTCGATGGACCATAGATATTGGAGCGGCCCAGATCGATGGCCAGGACACATAACAGGCATTGAAGTGGCGCAGAGGATAATTTTTCAAATGTGGGACAGGGAAAATACCATGGTTTCACCTCAAGGACATGTGGCACCATCAAATTCATATCGAAAGGAATAGCGGGTAGACTTGAAACCACCCAAGCTCACCCCAATGTCACATGTTAAAAAATCATTTGAGATACATCGCTTCCAAATATCTTGTACGGAAAGGAAAGAGCTAACGGCTTATCCAGTTACATCAGTACCATTTCTCGAGTACTTTACACMATGCAACATCGAGTAAGCAYCGTCAGAGAGATTATCTGAAGGCTCATCATTCGAAACTTAAATCCGAGTGTGATAGGCCATAGTTTGGACAAGTACTTTCGTTGGTAATCTGTGATTAAGCACTTGAYGAAAATCATCCTCCAAACATAGAAAAATTTATCCTGTTTGGAACAATCAATATTCCTTTTTGAATGAAGCAATTAACAAGATCAACTTCCTAACTTCTTTATGATTAAGGGAGACAATTCTAAGTTTTTCTGCAAAATTGGRAAAAATGGATAATGTTGATCAAGCAGCCCCCAACAAACTAGGATTTTCAAATAATATGGATAAGTCATCAGTGAATAAGAAAGAGAGGTTGGTTGCACATATATTAGCAAMAAARTTCCATACAGATCCTGCAACAGAACCAGAAGCAGATAAAGATATCAAATTAAATCCCATCATAAGGAATTTAATCATCAAYGGATACGTGGATGGGGGCTACAAGCAAGCAGTAAAGAGGAAGCGGAGAAAGCAACATAAAACAGGAAACAAAGCTTAAGTGGCTGAGAGYGTTGGGGAAAAACAACCAGTTTGGTTGAGCACTCTAAAGGAAGAAATCAAAAATCTAGAATAAGTTCTCAGGTTGRATTGAGTACATTTCATAATTTTTTTGTAATTATATGGACATGTTGCGTTAAATGAAAAACCTMGGATATGGCAGTCCTATGTATAATGCTCCCTATAAAGTAGGAGAAAAGTTGTTATACGTTACTCCTTTTTGTAACCAATCTCTATCTTTAAAACTATGGGGAAGTTGAATCATTTTGAATCTCGCATGTAAATATTCTATATATATCATTCCAAGAATAAAGAAAGTATGGAGAAAAGAGGGGCCTTCCCTCTTAGTAGGAAGGCTTTGTAAAATCCTGGAGCTAAAGTGAATATACAATGTAGAAACAAATTTTTTAATTGTTTATGAAAAGATTCTAATTGGCTATGATATGAGTTATGTCTTCTTTTATAGTGTGTATTTCTTGTTTCTTTGAAATCCCATTTACAATTTCCTCTTTTAAATTGGAGAGTTAAAAGTATGGAATTCGTCTGACGGTTCTATAGACTTAGCAATTTAAATTCATGTGTGTATTTCTTCCTAACTAATTCAGAATTCATTTTCATATGCTCTGATGCAGTTATGTGTTTTCCTTCTCCCTCTTTCACCATGCAAATTTCAATTTAAACTCAGACTCATTGCCTCATTTAGCCTTTTTCCTCTTTATAGTTCCAATGATTTGTCAATACTTTATTCATTTTTGACTCCATAGCACAAATGTCACCCCCATTTCTTAAACAACTTTATAATACCCCCCAAAACAAACTAAATCTAGCTAATGAAATCCAAAGAAATATCAAGTGACACGAGAGAGCTCTCTCTGAGTTGAGAAGGCTAGTGCTTCAGCTCTAAAGTAGGTTGAAATAGTTACCTCTGTCATTTTTCTATTCAGCTAAATAAAATTTATAGAGTGTTAACATTTTGGCATCGTTGTTGGGGAAGAAATTGAAATTTTTTCCCTGGGAAAGAATGACATGGTCGAGTTCTAAGGTCTAAAAGAATGACGATGGTGCGCCAACCAGGCACGTCCACTCACAGGACCTTTTCTTCTTCCTCGGCCCAAAGAACTGAAAATCTCTTCTAATTCCCTATCGGGAATTTTCCACACCCACAACAACTCTCCAAATGACCTCCCTTAATGATCGAGAAATCAACGCTGGCCTCTTTTCTTTGTTATCGGGGTTCCCGCTATCGGGATCTTGACACCTGTGATGTTCTGGAAACTTGGATCAATGATCCCCGATCTCTGATGTGCTCCTCTATTGCTTTATCCCTCACTTGGATAAGCCTTTAGTCCACACGACCGACTTCTATATGAACTCTGTCATAACTCCCATCGGAGTTTCGAGCATTCCAATGTCGAAATACACATGCCCTCAGAACTCGCGATTTCTCGAATCCCGATGCACCTTTTTCACGCTAGCCCTCCTGGATATAGGCCTTGGTCCATATGACTGTTAACACGTGACCACGATCTTGTCCCCGTCGGGGCTACGGGGTTTCAAATGCTGCAAAACACTTACCCGTGGGATTCCCGATTCTTCGAACCCCGATTCTCCGCCAGGATGACAATTGGCTTCCACTATGACACCTCCCTCCTTTTCCGACGTGATGACAGCTGACCGCACGGTGGCACCTTCCTCCTCGTTGGGGTTTCGCGGTTCGCGATTCCACGATACACAAACACTTTGTCACCAGGATCCCCGATATCCCGATGCCTCGTATCCCAACGCCTCGATGTCCACCACGCGTCCCCACAAATGGACGAATCTGATCCTTCTGGGATTTTCCTATGGAAATTCCCGATCTTCTGCTCTCGTGAACTCCGACTTCGTCAGATCCTCTGATGTGTGTCTGCCCTGAGATCCACGGCTAGGATTTCCCTGGTGTTTTGAGACTTGAAAGGTCTTGAGTCTCTTGACTTATGAAACCCCGATGCCTTCAATATCCCAATGCCTCTCCAGGACTTTCCTCTACTCACTAGGACTTAACCCCAGTGCAACTTCTACCGAACCGGACGGTCAACGGTTAACTGACCGCCGATCCCATAGCTCATGGCCCCTCGAACTTGGACCCCGAACGCAGCCGTAACGTCCTTGCCTCTTTGGCAGATCCAACGGCTGGCGGGATTTCACCAATCCTCTCCACAAGATCCTGACCGTCGATTTATTCCTCCTTGAGGATTTCTTGAAAATAACTAGTGTTCCTCTGCACTCACGCGTCCTCCTGTGCGCAACCCTAGTTTCAAATGTTCTACGGCATGAACTCCCTACGAAATCCTTCCTTAGGTCCACTCAAAGGTACTATACCTCCTGATCTTTTTCAATTCTGAATATTTCAGAATTTGAACCCCCTACTCGCACTCCTTGTGGCAGCCTTTCAAACACCTCAAATGCTTGAATCCTTCGACCCTACGCACACCTGCAACAATAGTCCTTCAAAACTTCTGCTCAGATTCATAGTTGAGACTTCCCTTAGCCTGCACACTCCTTGCACGGCTCTAGCAACCCAATTTCACTTCTGGTTGAACAAGAACAAGAGTTAAACTATCTGAGCCTCCGTCAATGCACTCCTTTGCAGACGACTTCAACTGCACTCCTTGCAGGAATCCTTGCTCAGATAGAGAAAAAATTGAAACTCATTTCTTCTCCCCTCTGATTTCAGACTCAAACATGAAATCACATTCACAGCAATAAAGAAAATGCATAATAGGAAAAAAAACACTCATGAGCACCTCATTTAACATCAACACACAGAGAACAGACACATAACCATGGATTTGAATCAACTTCTTCTATTAATTCAAGATCTATACATGGATGTTCTTCTACATCTCTCTACTATTCTCATGTGCTCTTCCTGCTTCAATAATCATGCTAATGCTACAATGTACAATGAGGGTGTCTATATCCGTTTTCCCTCCTTCTTTCTAAAACTGTCTAATCTATGAATTTAAGTCTATCTACCTGCATTAACTAGTTTAAATGCCTCCTATCTACTAAGGACAAGAGTGAATCACTCAAGGTACAATACAATGCATAAGTACGCCTCTTCTTAACTATCACATTTAAGTTTGGCGCATCCATTCTTCAAAAGTTTAAACAATTTAACATATGCTCAAAATGTGTGGCGCTTGCCCCCACGCTCGCTTGATGTTGACGATGCTCCTGCATCATACTCCCTTGCTTGAAAATTTTCATGGGCTCCTATCCATGAGCTCTCGCACGGTCTGTCCATGCTTCTGAATTTCTGCTTCAGTCTCCCAGCTGGCATCTACTTCTGCCACTGAACCTCTGGTTGTTCATCACTTGTTTCGGTCTCTTCAAGTTTATATGGGTATAAATATGCGACATTGAATGTCGGAGATATTCCGATCCATCTGGTAACTCGATCTCATAAGAATTTTCCCCAAATTTCTTCAAGACCCTACATGGCCCAATTTTCTTCATTTTCAATTTATTGTATGTTCGCCTCGGGAACCTTTCTCTTCTCAAATGTGCCAGAACCAAGTCACCAACCTCAAACTGAAGTTGTCTTCGATGTTGATATGCTCTCCGCTTATACTCCTGACTTGAATTCTGCAATCTCTCCTTCACCCGGCTGTGAAGTTCTTTCATCGCCTCAGCGAATTCTTCTGCACCAGTGCTCCTAGTAGCAGTCTGTTCTAAATCTCTCAATTTAGAAACTCCTCTCGGCTGTATGCCATATAAAATATGGAATGACTATGGCCTGTGCTCCTGTTCACTGAGTCATTATACGCAAACTCTGCCTGTGACAATACATTGTCCCAACTGCTATGGTGCTCCGCCACCAGGCTTCTTAGCAAGTCTCCCAGGCTTCTGTTCACCACTTCTGTATGTCCATCCGTCTGTGGATGATGAGCTGAACTAAACATCAAGTTAGTCCCCAAATTCTTCCATAATGTTCTCCAAAAGTGCCCTATGAACTTTGTATCTCTGTCTGAAACAATACTTCTGGGTAAGCCGTGAAGTCGAACAACTTCTTTGAAAAACAGATTCGCGATGTGTGTTGCGTCACTGGTTTTCTGACATGGGATAAAATGTGCCACCTTGGAAAATCTATCCACTACCACGAAGATCAAATCAAATCCTCATTGCGTCCTTGGAAATCCCAATATGAAATCCATGCTAATTTCATCCCATGGCCTCTCAGGTACGGGAAAGGGTTGATAAAAACCCGCATTATGCTCCCTTCCCTTTGAATGCTGGCAAATCCTGCATCTGTCTACAAACCTCTTGACCTCTGCTCGCATCCTTGGCCAAAAGTATGACCCGCTC
Source organism: Picea sitchensis (assembly GCA_010110895.2). NCBI lineage: Eukaryota > Viridiplantae > Streptophyta > Pinopsida > Pinales > Pinaceae > Picea > Picea sitchensis. Next base: position 25,336 of record SNQJ01S0172358.1, read on the forward strand.
AGCTTCGTGAACGTCTTATCATGACCAAAATGTCCTGCCAAGCCTCCGCTGTGTTTCTCCTTTAACAGATTTTCCCTCATGGAGCAAATTGGAATACACAACTGATTATCTCTGAACAATAATACTTCTTGGATCATATAGTCTGTCCAAGGGCTTTTGTCTCTGAGAACTGGGTTCTCAGCTGCTTCATACGCTTCCTTAAAGTCTGGATCATCTGCATACATGTACCTGAGATCATCAAAGCCTAATGTCCCGATTTTGAACTCCTGCAACAACAAACATTTCCTGCTCAAAGCATCAGCCACTTTGTTAGCAGTACCAGAAATATGCTTTATTACAAAAGTGAAATTCTGCATGTATTCAACCCATTTAACATGCCTCTGATTCAACTTTTCCTGTTGAGTCACAAACTGTAATGCATGGTTATCACTATATAAAACAAATTCCTTCGGAATCAAATAGTGCCTCCATTTCTTCAATGCCTGGATGATGGCATAGAAATCCCTATCATATGTGGAGTACTTTTCTTTTGCCTCGTTCAGCTTCTCACTGAAATATGAAATCGGTATGTCCTCCTGACTCAAGACCACTCCTATGGCAAACCCGCTTGCATCACATTTTACCTGAAATGTCCTTTGAAAATCCAGTAACACCAGAATTGGTTGTTCCGTAATATTTCATTTCAACAAATTGAAACTCTTCTCCACCTCTTCTGTCCAGTTAAAAGATTTATGTCTTTTCTTCACTATATCCATCATTGATGCACTAATCCCGCTGAAATTCCTGATGAATTTTCGGTAGAAACTAGCCAAACCGTGAAAACTTCTCACCTCAAATATGTTTCTCGGTGATGGCCAATTATTGATTACCTCCACCTTATCTGGATCCATCCTCAACTCAGTCGTAGATATAACAAATCCCAAGTAAATGAGTTATGTCTTCATGAATGAGGACTTATTTATGTTTATAAGCATCTTTTCTTGCTGTAATCTCTTCATCACAATGGTTAAATGCTTCATATGTTCAGCCTTGATTTTACTGAAAATCAGTATATCATCGAGATATACGATGACAAATTTTCCGATGAAATCCTTCAGGACTTCATTCATCAACCTCATGAAGGTACTTGGCGCATTTGTCAAGCCAAATGGCATGACAAGCCATTCATACAATCCTTCGTTGGTTTTGAATGTTGTTTTCCATTCATCACCTTCTCTCATGTGAATCTGGTGATATCCACTCTTCAAATCTACCTTTGAAAAATATCTTGCTCCACTTAAGCAATCCATGAAATCATCCATTCTCAATAATGGAAATCTATACCTGATGGTTATCTTGTTAATGGCTCTTGAATCAGTGCACATCCTCCAACCTCCGTCTTTCTTCGGACTGAGCACTGTCGGAACATCACACGGACTCAAGCTTTCCCTTACCAATCCTTTGTCTAGCAGCTCCTGGACCTGCTTCTTAACCTCTTCATTTTCTTGTAGCGTCAACCTGTACGCGGCTTTATTCGGAAAACTAGCTCCTGGTATGAGGTCTATATGATGACTCACACTCCTCATCGGTGGCAACGAATGAGGTAATTCGTCCACCACGATGTCAACGAACTCTTCCAGTAGTTCCTGCATTTATCCTGGCAAATCGTCTACTCTCGTGCTAGTCAAAACAATCCTTGGTAAGAAGTTCCTTCCCTCTCATGAGAAGTTCCTTCCCTCTCATAAGAATTGTGGATCTTCTTTATTCTTCACCTCGGTAAGAAGTTCCTTCCCACTCATGAGAAGTACTGTGTTGCTTACTTCTGGCTTCACCTCCTTATCTTTTATTGGAAGCAACATGTGTGTCCTCCCATTCTTCTCTAGAGTATACGTATTCATCTTCCCATCATGAATTACATTCCTGTTATATTTCCATGGTCTACCCAGCAATAAATGACAGAAATCCATAGGAATAGCATCACAGAGTATTTTATCATTATACCCTCCTATTTTGAATTCAACTAAACATTGTTTAGTGACATTTACCTGATGTCCCTTCTATAGCCATGAAACTTTGTATGGATTCGGGTGATCATTCGTCTCCAACTCCAGCTTCTCTACCATCTCGGTTGAAATGAGATTATCTGTGCTACCACTGTCCACGATAACCTTGCATACCCTGTCCTTGGTTTTGCAAGCAGTTCTGAAAATTCTGGTTCTTTGAGATGAGTCCTCCACCTCCTTATCAGGTGTTAAGAGAGATTTACGCATCATCAATGACCTTCCGCCTTCTACATCTTCCGCTTCAACATCTCGCCTCTGTGCCTCGGTGATGTGAGTCTCTCCACTGTCCTTCTTTTTCTCTGGACACTCGAATGACCTATGCCCATTTTTCCCACACGTGAAGCATGTGATTACTCCCCCTCTTCCTCTTCCTCTACCTCTGGTATGAGGAAATATATTTTTATCATCATACCCTCCTCTCTGCTCAGTATGCTTCCCTCTCTGCTCAGCATGTTGTCCTCACTGTGAACTTCCACCTCTCTCAGTTCTAGTCTGAGGATTTTTCTAGTCGTCCTTGGGCTTCTGGTATTTATCTTGGGCAACGAATTTGCCTTTGGGATGACTACTGCCTCAGCTTCGCTGACCTTGCTTATGGCTCAGCTTCCCTTCAGCTTTCAAATCCATTTGATAAGCATCCTCCACCGTTCATATGGTCACCATACTCATCTCATCCTGGATATCGTATTTCAGGCCATTCATATACCTGGCAACTTTCTCATCATCACTCTCCCGATGACCTGCCCTGATATTCAGTCAATAGAATTCCTTCGTGTATTCTTTTACTGTCATCAGCTTCTGTCTCAGGTTCTGCATCCTCATGAACAGAGTGATTTGATAATCTCTCGGGATGAACTTTTCCTTCATCTTTGCAATCATTCGATCCCAGCTTTTAATTTTTTGCTTGCCCTTGCAACGTCTATCTGCTTGTAGCTCGTCCCACCATAATGCTACGTGTCCCTTCAACCTCGTGACAGCATGCCTAACTTTCTTATCCTCTTCAACATCTTCATAATCGAAGTATGTATCCAGAGCTCTGATCCAATCTAAAAGCTCTTCCGCATCCAGATTCCCCTCATAAATTGGAATGTCCATCTTTGTTTTTGCACCCATCCTTACAATAGCTTTGATTAGACGTTCATTGGCTGCATCCTCAGCTGCAACTTCTTCTTCTTGTTCAGCTTCAACCTCACTTTCAGAATCACTTAAATTCCTAGCACTGACTATGCGTCTTTGTGTTGTCTCCATATCTTCGAGTCTAGCTCGTAGATCACGTATCTCTCTTTCCATTTCTAGATTCTACGCTTGCCTACCCCTTCTCCTCAGGTTTTCTCTTTCCTCTGGATCGGGTGACTATTCATCCCATCTCCTTGGCGGCATGGTGAATTTCCTTCTTCTCTGCTACAGAAAGCAAAGAAATTTTCTAGCTCTGATACCACTTGACGCAGGTGCACCAACCAGGCACATCCGCTCACAAGACCTTTTCTTCTTCCTTGGCTCGAAGAACTGAAAAGCTCTTCTAATTCCCTATCGGGAATTTTCCACACCCACAACAACTCTCCAAATGACCTCCCTTAACGATCGGGAAATTAGCAATGGGCTCTTTTATTTGTTATCGGGGTTCCCGCTATCGGGATCTTGACACCTGTGATGTTTTGGCAACTTGGATCACCGATCCCCAATCTCCGATGCGCTCCTCTATTGCTTTAGCCCTCACCTGGCTAAGAATTTAGTCCACATGACCGACTTCTATATGACCTCTGTCATAACTCCCATTAGAGTTTCGAGAATTCCAATGTCGAAATACACATGCCCTCAGGACTCGCGATTTCTCGAATCCCGACGTGCCTTTTTCACGCTAGCCCTCCTGGCTATAGGCCTTGGCCCATATGACCGTTAACCCATGACCACGGTCTTGTCCCCATTGGGTCTACAGGGTTTCAAATGCTGCAAAACACTTACCCGTGGGATTCCTGATTCTTCGAACCCCGATTCTCCGTCAGGCTGACAACTAGCTTCCACTATGACACCTCCCTCCTTTTTCGACATGCTGACAGCTGGCTGCACGGTGTCACCTTCCTACTCATCGGGGTTTCACGGTTCGTGATTCCACGATAGACAAACACTTTGTCACCAGGATCCCCGATATCTCGATGCCTGGTATCCTGATGCCTCGATGTCCTCCACGCGTCCCCACAAATGGACGACTCTGATCCTTCTGGGATTTTCCTATGGAAATTCCCGATCTTCTGCTCTCGTGAACTCCGAATTCATTAGATCCTCTGATGCGTGTCCGCCCTAAGATCCACGACTAGTATTTCCCCGGTGTTTCGAGACTTGAAAGGTCTTGAGTCTCTTGACTTCTAAAACCCTGATGCCTTCAATATCCCGATGCCTCTTCGGGACTTTCCTCTACTCACTAGGACTTAACCCCAGTGCA